>OU342978.1:23955362-24175362 GCA_910592155.1 Ypsolopha scabrella | reverse complement strand
GAAACAAACATAAACTAGCTTTTCCAAAATTAAGACTTGAGAAAGTAGGTACCTCTTTTGTAGGACATGGTATAAGATTTTACAATAAGCTTCCAGAGGAGGTCCTTAGTTTGCCTGAAAATAAGTTTAAACTATATATGAAGCAGGGGCTACTTAAGAAAGCTTATTATAAAATCAATGATTATTTGGACGATAATGAAGCATGGTGTAATAAATAATAATAATCTTATTCAAAATTGTAATTCATAATTAGCATATTTAAATACTGTATGAGGCATAAAGTAAACTTACTTTGTTAAAGGTAATATACAATATGAGACGGATTGACTAAGATACATTTTTTATCATGACATAATTCCTGCAGTCTTATATTTTTTTATGCCTTTACTTGAGTAGGTATGTATATGATTTTGTATCATATGTTTTATTTGAAAAAAAGAATGTTTGCTGAGTTTCTTGCCCTTCTTCTTAGCAATACAAATCGAATGGTGCGGATGCTTAGACATTATTTTTTTATGGTTTATTTAGTTAATTTTTCAACACATTGTTCATTGCATTAAGTATAGATATATAATATTTTTACATTTTAGTAGCCCAACCTTTTTTTTGTATGTATTTTCCGTATTTATTTATCAACTTATTTTTTCATTGCATTATCTATATATGTATAATATTTTTATTCCTAGATTCCTCTATTTTATGCAGGTGTATATTTTATGTCCCGTATTATTATATATATTTTTTATATTCTAAAGATATATATTGTAAAAATTAACTTTGACTTGTAGAAAGTATACTTTATGTATCTTTTTTGCAAAATAATTATTTTGATTTCATTTGATAGAAAGATAGATACATAAAACATTTATTCTCAAAAACACAACACAAACATTAAAAAAGTAACGATACAAAATGAATTTAATTTACTAAATTCTAAAGCTAAAACAAGTAACTAAACACAGCATACATATTGTTGACGCAGGTTCATTAATAATGTAGGCGACACACTTTTTGGGTTTGTACTGTTGTATAATTTTGCTAATTTTACAAATTGATGGTCGTAAACATTAGAAATAAAATTGATTGGAGCGAGCGAGCGACACGAGTGCTCTGGAGCTCGGTCGATGGCAGAAGAAAAACGTGTCCGCGGTGCGATGGCGGCGCTCACGCAGCGCCGGCCGGGCGCTGCGCGGGTTGCGCTAGATCGCGCGTTGACAAGCTGGCCCCCTTGGATCAGGAGCATTCTGGTCCAACGTCGTTGGTAGTGGACAGAGCCTGTTGTAGGCTCGTCTCAGGGTCCCCGAAGTGGTGAAGACATCGGCGACGCGGCTGATGCCGTCGCTGCCTGGATATACTGCCGTGACCCGCCCTAGCAGCCATCTGTTGGGGGGCAGGCGATCGTCCTTGATGAGGACCATCTCTCCTTGCTGCAGTTGTCCTCTGTCCGTGCGCCATTTGCTGCGGGTCTGTAGTTCTGAAACGTACTCCTTATAATAACGGTTCCAAAAGTGTGTTTTTAGCGCTTGCGTTCTCTTGTATCTCGAGAGCGTGTGGAGCTGAGCATCCTCAACCCGAGGAGCAGGCAACATTGTGAGAGAACGTCCAATTAGAAAATGCGCTGGTGTAAGTGGGACAAGATCTGAAGGATCGGAAGACATGGGCGTGAGAGGCCTAGAGTTAAGTATTGCCTCTATCTGAACCAATACAGTGTTCATTTCCTCATAATCTAAATGAGCCATAGAGAGAACTCGTTTTAGGTGATGCTTTATAGACTTGATGGAACCCTCTGCTAGGCCATTGAAGTTCGGACTATACGCTGGGCAAAACCTGAACGTTATTTCATTTTCAGCTGCGTAAGACATGATATTGTTAGAGTTTTTCTTTAAAAATTCTGTAAGTTCATTACAAGCACCCACGAAATTAGTTCCATTGTCTGAAACAATGGTGGCCGGTCTGCCTCTGCGGGCAATAAATCGATTCAAAGCGGCAATGAAGCCTTCAGAAGTCAAATCAGTGACGAGCTCAATGTGTACTGCTTTCACTGCCAAACAAACAAACACAGCTATATATGCCTTCTTTAACTGACAGCCACGACCTTTTCTGTTCGCTATCAGGATTGGGCCCCCATAGTCGACGGCTATGTTAGCAAAAGGATAGTCAGCTTGTAACATGCATGGATTTATTAAGCCCAGTGGGTCAAACACTTGTGCAATGGTGGATAAAATTGTGCGTTTGTTTATGTTGTGAATTGGTGTATCATTGGCTAGTGAAAATAATAAGTTATCTTTTTTGCATGCCCAAAGTAGACCCAATGTCTTTGCACAATCGTCTTTGCATAAACTTAGTAATTCATCATTATCGTTTTCATTAACTATGTTGGTTAGTATGGACGGCTTGTTTGACCGCCATTTGCGCAAATGAAAATGAGCGCCCTCTAGCGTTTGAATAACGTCCTTGCACGTTTGCGTCAAGGTGTTTTCGTCATCATTTCCTGTAATGTAGTCATCAACATAGAAATCGTGTAGAATTGTTTCACCTACATCTCTGTTAATGCATTCTTGGCCCAACTGTACTAAACATCTAGTCGCGAGGTACGGCGCTGACGCCGTTCCGTACGTGACAGTATTTAGTTTATATTGTTTTATTGGCTCAGTAGGATTCGACCGCCAGAAAATCTGTTGTAAACTTCGTTGATCGTTGCTTACGTAAATTTGTCTGTACATTTTTTGTATGTCAGAAGTTACAACAAACTTATGCTGTCGGAATCGGATGAGTATGCTTAGTAAATCATCTTGCACAGTGGGACCAATGTGCTGAATTTGGTTGAAAGATTTGCCTGAAGTCGTGACAGCCGAACAATCGAACACTGTGCGACATTTTGTAGTGAGACTATTTTCACGCCAAACGGCATGATGAGGCATGAAATATGAAGTTTCGTTAGAATATGTGTCATTGTTTTCGGACATATGACCCAAAGCCAAATATTCATCAATGAACTCCACGTATTTTTGTTTGTATTCTGGATTTTGTTTGAATTTACGTTCTAAAGAATTGAATCTGATTAGAGCCTTTTGCTTTGAATCACCTAAGCACTCGGGAGATTCTTTGAGTGGTATTTTAACTATGAATTTGCCATCTGGGTGGCGTGTTGTAGTTTGTTTGAATATTTTTTCGCATTCACTCTCACCTTTAGTATGGATTTGTTGAGTGGTGGGAACTGATTCCATCTCAAAGAATCTATCGAGTTTTTCCTCAAGCTCATTGTTGCTTATGAAATTGCAGTGGACTGTATTATAGGATTGCTTTGTGTGTATTTGGTTTGATTTAGATACTTCAACGGAACCTGAGACAAGCCACCCTAGTTTTGTTTCAACTAAGGTTGGTTTGTTCTTGCCCAGGTTGATTTGATTGTTAGACAGAACCTCCCAAAAGAGGTCCGCACCCAGCAGCATCTGCACCTCAGACGGCATGTTAAACGTTGGGTCAGCGAGGTGGATGTGAGGGGGAATAATAAATGTGCTACAATTAATTTTTGAAGCAGGAATTAATTGTGTTATTTGTGGGACAACAAAACAATTGACGTCAGTTGTGTACCCATTGTTTAGAAGTGAAGATATAGATATGTTACACCTCTTTGTAATTTTTGATGCTTGCTTGTTTAACCCTTGAACAACTATGGACGTTGAATAAGTGGATAGTTTAAGTTTTCTTTGTAAATTTTCCGTTAGAAAACTTGAAGTACTTCCGTTATCAAGAATTACTCTAACTTGGAGCGTTTGACCATCACTACCAGTTACGTTAAGCATGGCTGTGGATAAAAGTACCTGACTATAGTGTGTAGCAGACAGTGTGATGTCACTTGGCTTTGGTTGTGTATATGTTTGCTCTTGTACAGTCGGTAAAACCACACAGTCACTTGATGCACTGGATGTGCTTTTTTCTGATTGAACACGATTTTTGTGTAGCATTGTATTGTGTCGTTGTGTGCATAGCCTGCAGGAGCTCAGTCTACAACGTTGTTCGTCATGTCCTGAACGCAAACAATTTGTACAAAGGTCTAATTGTTTAACCTTTTCGATACGAGTTTCTATTGGCATTGCCTTAAATTTTAGGCATTGATAAATGGAATGAGGATTTTTGCAAACAGGACATTTGTATTTATTTTGAGATTGTGGCTGCGTCTGTTTCTGCATGTTATTCACTATGAATGTTTTAGGACGATTGTGAGATATGTCGTTGTGTCTGCGGGGGTTAGATGTATGTGCCTCTTCCATGGTTTCTAGCAAGTCGGCATGGTTCCTTAGGAACGTGTTAAACTCTTCTAACGTTGGAATATTTTTAATATTGTTACGCTCGGCTTCCCACTCACGTAAAGTGTCGTGGTCCAGCTTGCTAGTTACCATATGGATGATGAGGATGTCCCAGTGTTCAGTGGGTAGTTTAAGAGTCTTCAAAGCTCTTAAATTTTTGTTTACTGAATCTATTGTGTTTCGTATAGCCTTTGAAGACTCTTGAGCGACTGGGCTGATGTTGAACAATGCTTGCAGATGATTATTTACTAGGATCCTTTTATTGTTATACCTCTCACAAAGCATACCCCACGCAGTTTCGTAATTGTCAGAAGAAAACTCAATCGATTGAATGACAATAGACGCACTGTCTTTTAATGAATTTCGCAAATAATGAAATTTGTGTATGTTCGATAAGGAATTGTTATCATGTATTAGTGATTTGTATGTGTCGTGATATTCTAACCAATCCTGATAACGGCCAGAAAATGCAGGTAAATGAATTATTGGTAGTTTTATGTTTGGCCCACCTGTGAGTGCAGTAGCGACATGAGACCCCGTTACCGAATTGTCCCGCGCCGCCGCAGAGGCAGAGTCCGCCGCAGCGTGCCTGCTGAGCAGCTCCTGCGCAGCAGCCACGGTGCGGAAGTAGTTCGTCTCGAAGGCCTCCCGTTCAACAAACTCGTCATCTGGAATGTCCGATATATTTTCGATATCAGTTTGAGTTGAATCGTAATCATTGTACATTTCTTGGATTTTACTAAATCTTATATTTAATTCATGAATTTGCAAATCATTTATGTTTTCATCTGGCAAAAGCGGCTCTAAATAAGATTTAAATATAGTGAGTTTCGACTTGAAAGAGGCTCGCGTCTTCTTTAGTGATTTTATATCCATGATTACTTTTTTAACAAGTGAAAAGCAGCCAAATGAAACAAAGCTCAACTTACCCAGCTGTGAAAAAATGTATTGAATTAGCACACGTTTAATGAAATTTATTTAGGTGATCGAGCTAGGGAAACGATACTTAAATTTTAAATGCGTGTGATTTGCATAGATTGCGCGAAGCCGAGGCAGAAGAGTACCAGCAAGCAATGGCAAACAAAGAACAGCACGCCGCTGCCGCCGGAGCGCAAGCGATGGTCACGTGTCCGCTCAAGCTCGCCCGGGTCAACGACACCGACGCGCGACGTGGTGCGCGAAGTGAACTTTGCACCCACGCTTGAATTCTGGAATGTTCGAAATAAAATTAGAAATGAACAATGAATTGCACTATATTGGTGCATAGGCTGATGGATGGATGGATGGATATTAGTGCATAGAACGCTATATACTTGGTGATTTATAGAAAATAAAAAAAAAATGAAAAAATTAAACCTTCGAAAGAAAGTAAATTAAATGCTATGTGGATGCCTAATTCACTGGTTTTCACCTAAATTGTAGAAGTTTTAGTGAATGACACCTTTATTAGGTAAATTATTGACCAAACAATGTATTGTGAAAACTGAAATAACTGATTCGATATTATAGAAACGAATTACCTAATTCGTAGGTTAAATTGACAATACATTTAATTGGCAGAAATGTTATAAACATTTGTGAATAAAATGATTGCGCAATATTATTTTAATGAAATAATTGGAACGAACTCACAAACATTACACTGCAAACCTCTGTTCCTGGTTTTTGACTTGATGCTTATCCTGGATAGATATTCCTTGATGTAATTGCTTTCAATTTGATTTGATTCCGCCGTTATTTTTCTTGCTCGTTGATAGGTATTTGCCGTACACTCGAAATGACCTCGTCGATACCACGTCCTTTGTTCTTAACTACGCAATGGCTGCTCAGCTTGTAGAATCTGGTAAAGCGTCGTATCCGGCTCGAACTTGCTGACGCAGGTTCATTAATAATGTAGGCGACACACTTTTTGGGTTTGTACTGTTGTATAATTTTGCTAATTTTACAAATTGATGGTCGTAAACATTAGAAATAAAATTGATTGGAGCGAGCGAGCGACACGAGTGCTCTGGAGCTCGGTCGATGGCAGAAGAAAAACGTGTCCGCGGTGCGATGGCGGCGCTCACGCAGCGCCGGCCGGGCGCTGCGCGGGTTGCGCTAGATCGCGCGTTGACACATATATTTTAAAGTTAATTCATCCTGGTGTGTTGCGGCAACGAGAAAAGGCTTCTACTCAGCATATGTGGCAAACCTAAATCCGCGACGCTGTTATTCTACCGTCGCCTGCAGAGGAGTGCACGAGAATATAAATAGATATATAAAGAGAAAATATTTAAGTGTGCACATGAATGTGTAAATATTAACGTTTTATCTTGTATAAATAAAAAAAAAATAAAAATATCCTGACTGACTAACTAATCTATCAACGTCCGGACCAGATGACTGTACCTAAGAACATGAAAATTGGACTGTGGGTTTCTTGTATGTAGTAGACGTTTTTATTCGGAGGAAAATCTGCTCAAATATCGTGAAATCTGTAAAAACTAAAGGGGGTCGCCTCGCTCCGCTTCGCTTTGCTTGGCTCCCGAATTTATTTTCACAAAGGCACCTACACGCTCCTACTCGCTTTGCTCGTCGTCGCACCTATTTTCGAATTTTATCGTAATTTTTTAGTTATTTACAATCGTATTCATTTGATATCCAAAACCGTACGGTTTCCTTTTTCAAACGGGCTGGATAATTTGCTTAGCCAATGGACGTTTGACAATTAAAATAATTCGTCAAACACAATTGCACCAACCTCATCTGGGGTAATAGGCGTGAGTATATTGTATAAATGTGTGTCAAAGCTTTGCATAAAAGCCATGAATCTGCAAATATCTACCAAAATCTAATAAAACATACAACCTCGCATCGCTGGCAAGTCCTCATAAAACACTACGAATGTAGAAACAAAACGCAGTGATATTGCGCGATCTACCCGCGTCTCGTGACAAGCTGAAATTCAACAAAGTTTACAACATTCTTTATTACAGCGCTGTTGTGGGTAAAACTCCAGTTGTGTTTTTGTAGGATTGCCTGAATACCCACTTTTAAATGTGATATTTTCGTCAAAAATGCGCGGAAGGTGTTTGGTATTGTTTGTATTGCGTGACTAGAATCACAAGCATTGGCAGAAGATATTAGGGTCAAAATGTAAATGATCTTACACTTGAAACAAACTTACTACGTACAAGTAACAATGTCAGAATATGTATAGTCAAAATATATGTTATAGTCAAAGTCCGAAAAAAGTCAAAAAATATGCGAAGCGAATTGTCGACATTGGGCGCCGAGTGAAGCTTAGCGAGGTGACCCCCGAAGTTTTGTACAACATTGAATGGTCAAACCTAAGCGTGACCTCGCTTCGGGCTTTGACTTTAACATACACAACTTCTCGGCTCAATTGATGTGTATGAAAGAAGCTATATAGGCCTGTTGAGATTGTATTAGATGGTTATTTTATGCATGTTTACGAGTATCGATGTTTAAAATTATCGTCACGACATAATCCTCGAGGGGATAAATAATATGTTTCTTCTCGTATTACAGTAGATTATTACGTTTCAGCCCTGTTGCCGTGCTTCGGGCGCTAATATTTATGTACCTCCAACGGGTGTAATTGAACAGATATGTATAAATGCAATCACATAATCTATAAGTTGTCAAATATGGTCAGTAGAACATATGGTAGCATAAAAATATGAATATCAATTTTAAATGAACCTAATTTTATTTCAGTGTAGCTGATTTGAAAAAGGATGCCAAAATAAAATTTAAAAACCAGCCAAGTGCGATTCGGACTCGCGCACGAAGGGTTCCGTACCATTATCTATAAAAACGGCAAAAAAATCATGTCCGTTGTATGGGAATGCGCAGGTCCGACTCGGACTTGGCATTTTTTAGTTTTTATTATCATAGCGGCAACAGAAATACATCATCTGTTAATATTTCAACTGTATAACTATCACGATTCATGCATTAACTATAAAACGGCAAAAAAAACATGTCTGAAAATCAACATAATTTTTATTATTATTATTATGTTAAAATATTAAAACAAATTAAATATAATAGTGATTTATGGCACTACGCAGCATCGTTTAATGTCAGTTAAGCTTTTATAGCAAAGTTGTGTTATCATATGCAATATGTTGTAAATGATCGGGTACAAAAACTTTAAGAAGCTTTTAGTCGGCGGCTTGAAGTCAGTCGCGCACGGGGTCGCTATGCTTGCTATTCCATTCTACATTCAACTTCGGATCATAGAAAATTGACTGACTGCTATCGGTTGGCCCGAAAGTTCATTCCCCGAGCTCGTACGGAACTAACCGAATACGGTGTGAGAGGCAAGCCAACGCGAGACAACATTCATGTTTTGAAAAAACTCGAGAATGGTTTTGGTGGTTCCTATGATTTCAGTAGAAATATCCCAAAAATCGAAATAAAACAAAAATATTTTTAAAACGTATAAAATTATTTTATTTGTTGTATCGTTTCTAGTACATTACGGTACATAAACATTCATCAAAATATGTGTAAAATCCAGGACTTTTATACGCTTGTTACTTTTGTATGTATTTGATTTTGATAAATGTTTCAGTTTCATGTCATGAATATTGTATGGGATATGTTGAAAAAGAAAAAATAATAAGCAAGTACCTTTAAATAAGGATATGATCAGCGAACTGCGCTAGTACGGGACTTCGGGTGAATAGAGTCGCCTTAAAGTGAGTTTATAGTTGTTGTGCATGATCATTAACAAGTGAATGCATAACATAACACAAATATGCTATAAAAGTCTAACTGACTAAAACTGACTTAAGCTATTGTCGCGTTTTTATTCAATAATTTGGCTAAGTGCGAGTCGGACTCGCGCACAAAGGGTTCCGTTACACTCCACAATGCGGGTGCGGAATCCTAAAAACATTATGGTAAATAACACATGCTAAAGCAACATCAAGGCTACAGAAAGAAACCGATAAATTGGTAGCGCTTGACAAAAAAAATAGCACCATCTGCGTACAGAACCATATATTTTGTTATTTTTTATTTTACTTTAGAGTATATCTCACTATCTGACTAAATTTAAAACTAGTATGTATTACCGTATTTAAGTTAGAGCCAAAACAAAAGAACGTTTAAATATTGCATTTTTTTGAGGTTTCTTGTATAGGGACCCATTGAAAATCATTTGTTCTAATATTTTTGTATTTATCGTGGTAGCGAAAAAAGTAACACAAAATTTGTAAAAAAATAACAACTTTCTAAGTATTACGTTTGAAGCATGGTTGTTGACAGATGGACATACAGACAGCGGAGGCTTAGTAATAGGGTCTCGTTTGGCACCCTTCGGGTACGGAACCCTAAAAATGATAAAAGCAATCTTAAGTTGTGCGTTTGGAAACGAAACCTGGAGCAAGCACCTTAAACAAAGAAAAGGCTTATGTTTTTATGAAAGCACTACGGCACGAAGACAAAAGAAACCAAAGAACCACAAAGGCAGGTAGTAAATAATGTCTGGGACTCAGCATTGCTCCTTAAGTTTAAGTTTGACAGCAACATCGTGCACTCGCGATATAAACAAGTGCGATTTAGGCGAAACATTTCGCTACTCGGTTTCCTGATAAGCAGCCAAAGAGTAGACACCTCTTTCCAATACATATTTTGTATAATGAGGGTGATGTTTGAATTAATTGTGTTAATTGTCCCGATTCTTGCTTATTGAATCACCCGGCACTTCCTTTTCCGTAATTAGCCTATTGTTGGAATACTTAGAATCAGTTGGAGGAAACTAGACATTGTGTACCATTTCCACTAACATGAATTCCAGTGCTTACGCACTCATTTTTTTGTGATTAAAATAACTTATTACGAAATCGCTAAATTTTTCGGTTTAAAGTAGTCTTGGTTAGCCAAAATCATCTGTACTATCTAAACTAATAATCATTCATCCATCCATCTATCTATCCATCCATCCATCAGCCTGTTTCATCCACTGCTGGACTGCCTTTCCAAGATTTCGCGACTCTTGGCGGTCTTCCTGGTAGTAATGCCCATACTCACACACGCTAGGCAGGCGGATTGGTGAGCGCGGTGCCGGCTGCCCGTCACTAGTCTGTTTTTTATAAGGCCCGGCAATTTGGGATGGATATACCGCCTTCAATCGGTCTGAAGCAATGGTAGGCCGCCTGGTTTTGCCTGAGAGCTGTTCTCTTACTCTCCCCCGAATAACTTCGGGAGGATTTGCGAGTAAGATGGTGGTACCTCCACAGTCGAGCCCGCCACCAGATAGTTATAAAATAATCCAGTAGAAAAAAAGCCTTGTCTGTATATTTAATATTATTACGAAATTTTAAATGACATTTAGTATTTTATGATTGATTTTGTTGCGAACATTTCATCTCCCATCGGGCTTGCTACAGGACCACGAAAAAAATAATTTACGAATTTACAGAAAGGTCATCGAACCTTGATATTGAGCACTTACCGAGTCTTCAGCATGAATTTGACTGCATAAATTAATGTTCACTTGTATTATATTAAACATTTACTACTATGAAGAAACTGTTGAGAACTTTTCGAGTGAATCTAAATTATTTGTTGTCCTTAAAAACCGCTGTTATGAAAGTTTTAAATCTCAAATTTCAATTATTACCGAGAAAGTATTATTTTTAAAAGGAGTGTCCCATCTATGCACTGCTTAATCTTCAACCGAATGGAAGGAGTACAAACAAATGGGGAAACGCTGGTAGAAATAAATCTGATATACTAAGCTGTTTATTTACTAAAGGCCACCCTTTTTCGTTCATGCTTATGTTTGCGTAAGTTATGGGATTTTATTCAGCTCGTGTGGTGTTGCCATGTTGTCTCGGTTTTACGGTTCTGTTGAAATGCGACATTTTATTAAATATTTCGGCTTGCAAGCAGATTTTTCTGCATTTCGATTTTGTGTTTTATTTATAATTTATATTTGTGACTTTGAAATGGAATAATATAAAGATTAGAACATGTATTTTTTTTTCATTTTGCTTAAAGGATATAACGAGATAAAATAATCCTAATAATACGTAAACAGTTTCAACGAGCAAAAATAATAAGCATAAAAGCAAAATAAATGAGCACTTTTCAGTTTACTGACAGACAAGGCCGGGCTTTATTTTAGTATTTGGAAAAATAAGATGTTTTTAATTAATGAGGTATAACTTTGTTGAGTAAATGTCAGGCGTTATTTAAAAAAAAGCTGTCAAAGAATAGAAATCCGCTTGGACAATTTCAAAACAAATTACTTCTAGGATGTAAGGTTATTTGATGCAAAATGTGCAGCTCAACGTTGGGGGTTGCTCGAAAGAAGTCTTCCCGACCAGCAAAAAGTGAAATAGAATCTCCAATTTTTCCAGTTCTACCCGACGCGACCACAGTTAGACCAGGGTCTCCAGATAGATTTATTTTTCCGAATGAGACAAAAAAAATCTCCAAAAGATACAATTCAAGCAACTTTTCCCCAAATATCTTTAAACTTTCTATTCTATTATTAATTTTTACGTTAATTAAAATTATAAAAGAAATACTATAATTAATAATTCACCACGTTTATTAAAATTTTCACACAGCACATTTAAATAAAATTTAAAAAGTAAAACTAATAAGGGTTCCAATCCTAGCAATGGATTTCAACCACATTTACATTTAATTATTTCAAAATTTTCTTCCCTAAAAATTTCCCCTTGCTTTTAGGTTTCCGAAAAGAAACCCAAAACAAAAAAAAAATACAAAATTACGAAAGCCCAATCTGGAGACGCTGAGTATAACCTGGAGCCAACTGACTGAAAAATTCCTTTCAATTCAACTGGTAGTAACCTTTCGTCAGTGGCTTGTAACCACCACTTCATAACGAAATCAAGCCTTCGAGCAACTCGACGCGTTACGGCATGGCGTCATGACACTGGGATTGTGGGACAAGACAGTTGCCTAGTCATTTGTTCGTTACTGATTTCTGTGCTTTCACTGCTTTCACTCTCTCGCTTTCTTGGCGCTATATTTTATCAATGTTTTCCAGCAGGTGCGGTAATGACTTTTACTTCAAGCTCATTGTGAGTAAAAAAATATTAAGATCCAAATTATCCGAATATCCTTAACTTTTCGTATACGAATAGTAGTGATATTATTATTCGTATTATCCAAAATTGCAAGCCCTACGTCCGATATTATTATCGAGGTAGGTAGTACACAACACATTGAATATACCACGTCAGATTTAGGCCAAAGTATTTCGTGGTTACTGGTTACTTTCTAAGCTGCTATAAAAGTAGGTTACAGACTTCGTGTCACAACGAAAAGTTACATGAGTTAGATGATTTTGGCGAGCCAGTTTCTTTGGTGTTGTTTCTGGGAGTTCAAATGAAAGTAACATTTTATGTTTTCTATTTTTGATAAAAGAAAAACAGTTGCCGCTGCTTCGAACTTTTCTTACTTAGAAAAAAAAATTTAAAATAATACTTAAATGTTAATTTTTTATTTATATTATTACTTGCATCTGTACTTGTTTCGCAGTATATATTTATTTATAAAGTGATACCAATAAAATCCCACTAAGTTCCACCTTATCTTCAAATTATTGATAATTTTTGAAAATACAAAGAGTAGAATATACCCCATTTTCACCTAGGAAACAATTTAGTGGCATCAAAGCAGTTTTATTCAGATTCATGACAAACGAGCATGACTACCAACTGTGCTTTCACTTGACGAGTGCGAGCATGACTACTTAGTAGTGCGCATCAACAGTGTTTTCACTTGACGAGTGCGGACATAACTTTTTAGTAGCGCGCGCTGGTTGTGCTTTCACTCAACGAGTGCAGGCATAACTTCTTAGTAGCATGCACTGACTGTGCTTTCACTTGACGAGTGTGAAGTTGAGAGTACTGGCAGCGACAGCAAGTAATCATAATTAGCATTGAAAGTATGGTTTAAAACTAATCACTTTGGATGTATTATACCCGGTGGTGAGCATTCTAAAAAAATATTGGCCACCACGTTTGACTTAGCTGAGAAGAGAGACAAAACCAGAAACAATGACCGTCACTGTAGTCTAGTGGTTCAAATTCTCCACTAGTTTCCTGGAGGTAGCGGGTTCAAATCCTCTAGGGATACATTTGTGTTCGGTCTGCGTCCTTGAAGGCACGTTAAGCTGTAAGTCCATATTTGTGCCCAACGGACTGTGACTTCCATTTTACAGTCCACGCTCGGGAACACCTCTGACACCCCCTCGGGGATTCATGTCGTGAAGATGGATATATTTAAGAACGACGGAAATCCGAATGTTTGTTCGAGGTCGTATATTCAATAAACAAGCAAACTTAAGTTACGTTTAGGCCTAAGTATTTTGGACTGCTATTTCTCGGGTTGATTTATGTTCACTTATCGTGGCTAAGTTTGGACTTATGTTGCTGATATGCTACCTAACCAACATGATTTACGGACCGAGTGGGCTGTATCTGTAACAACGGCTCTTAATTTAAGGGTTGGTTTGATATAAAAATCCATTTTCAATATTAGTAATTTATCCTTCTATCATTTTTGGAGCAGTTTCTTTTTGCGCTGCCTTTTTGTCTATTCTTTTAAAGCTTGAAAAGTACCAAGTAAAAAGAGATAAAACGAACTAGTAAGTGCTAATTTACTTATAGCTTCCAGAAAACACCAGTTACCCACAAAGGGTAATATTATATTGCCATAACCAACATCCTACTTCCTACTAATATTATAAATGCAAAGTTTGTGTTGTGTGTGTGTATGTTTGTTACTCTTTCACGCTGAAACGGCTGAACGGATTTGGTTTAAATTTGGAATGGATATAGCTTATACCCTAACTTAACACATAGGCTACTATTTATTCCGTAAAAATGCATGGTTCCTGTAGGATAGATCAATATCATTGAAAAATCAGGTGTCTAATTAGCACGGTCTATAATCGTTTGTGGAGAAATGAGACAAGGCTTTGTTATTTCATACATTAGATATCTAATTAGCGCGGTCCCTAATCGTTTGTAGTGATATATGACAAGGCTATGTTATTTCATACATATTAATAGTAAACCAAAATATAAATCCTAGATAGATGAAAAAACCGGCCAAGTGCGAGTCGGACTTGCGCACGAAGGGTTCCGTATAATATTATAAATGCGAAAGTTTGTGTGTGTGGGGGTGTGTGTGTATGTTTGTTACTCTTTCACGCTGAAACGGCTGGATGGATTTGGATGAAATTTAGAGTGGATAAAGCTTATACCCTAACTTAACACACAGGCTACTTTTATCCCTGAAAAAAGAATATCGTTAAACCGAATAACACGCGGGCGGAGCCGCGGGCAAAAGCTGGTAGTAAATAAATATGAAAGGCAGTATTGCTCTACTATTCAAAGATATTTCATGATTTATAAATTATATATTTGAAAAGGTTAATTGGTCTTCAAATTATCGGAAATCCCATAAATACACCATTCTCAGCAGACAATCAGTTCAATACAATCTCAGACATAAATGTCAAAATCAGAAACCAAGCAATGAATGGCACTCAGCATTCAAATTGTGCCTAGTTTAGATGAAAACAGGGTCAGATAGACTTCCCTTCAGTGTAAAGTTAACATGAAGCAGGGGTCAATTAGACCCCCTTCAGTGTAAAGGTGAGAATAGGAGTCGGTATGACGCTTTATGATGAGGGTTAAGTCGAGGTATTAACAAGGTTGGGCACTTAGTTGAGGAAACGTGGCGGGAAGATTTTATTTTTTGCTTGATTTGTCTTGATTGGGATATTAATGTTACTAGAAATGTATTGTAATATTTGTTGTTTTTGGTTTAAAATGTAACTTATTCAATTTTAATTTATGTCACAGACAAATGGATAGACGGACATATATATACAGACACCGAAGCTTAATTATGGCAGCCTGTCATCCCGCTGGATAGCCATGTATGATTTTGTCAATCTATTGTGTTTCCGATGTTTACCAGCGTGAAAAGATAATTGGATCAAAAAAATTCAGGGCTCATTTTAGGGCCCACTTTCAATCAGATCAAATCAAATCAAAATATTTATTTTGTAAAATAGATACATAAAGTATACTTTCTACAAGTCAAAGTTAATTTTTACAATATATTTTTTTATATTCTAATATATATATATATATATATATATACTAATAAGTGAAATATGTACAAAAAATATTTAGGTTGGGCTAATAAAATGTAATTATACACTTACATAAAATAGAGAAATCTAGGAAAAAAATACTATATATAAATGGTGCAATTAACAAATAAGTTGATAAATAAATACGGGAAATACATACATAAAATATTATTTGGCTACTAAAATGTAATAAAGCACACCTGCAAAAAATAGAGAAATATAAGAATAAAAATATTATATATACATAATGCCTAACCATCCGCACCATTCTATTAGTATATTTCTAAGAAGAATAGCAAGAAACTTAGCAAACATGCCTTGTAAGTGCTGCGTTTATACTACAGAACATTCACACAAAATAAAAATACAGAAATGGAATCAAGTGTTATGATCCTTGACTATACAGAACTAAAGTTCTATAAATAGTTGTACAAAAATAGCGCACGGAAATGGTTCTCGCTTAATAAAGTCCACGGTTGGAGAAAAAGGCCCGCGAAATCTAAAGAAAAAATAACCGTGACTTTTTAAATTTTCATTATGATCAATTTGATCAAATGATTTCTTATGCCCACTTTGAGGTGGACATCAGTTGACTGAATAAGAAGTACAAAATAACTTTTAAATAATCAATATTATAACTATTTATAATAATAACCTACTTATTAAATATGAAAAAAAATATATGATGATGAACCCAAAATCCGCAAGATGGCACTGCTTTTTATGGCACTGTCGTCCAAATATATACATACTCGTATGTAACTGTCCATGTCAGTGTTGTTTATTAAGTCCGTAGTACTTTTTTATAAATTTATTGTATCTCAAATATTCCTAGTGACCCAATGAGGCCAAAATACTACTATTGTTATGTTATTTTCTGGTCTGTTAGTATGTTGCGTTTTAACTCGAGAACTACTTTTGGATGCTGTTTTCTTTGTTATCATCGTAGTTAACCTGGTCATCATAAAGGCTGTAAAGGATGTTAATAAAGTAACCATGAAGCAGAATACTATCGATAGCTGAGTAAAGCCGCGGGAAAAAGCTCATTACATAATAAAATGTCCAACCCAGAATGGTAGTAGAATAACAACCAGGTTAATATTACTCTTTAGGGAGTAATAAGCGATGGGTAGGGTTAATTATTGTTCACTACTGCTATGTTTGGATTAGGTTTCAAATATCAGTTTCATCTATTTGCATAAACATTATAACTTTTGTTATTATGAAACCGTTATGAGAGGATTTAGAGTTTGCTTTCCAATTATAGTTGTTTATAAGTCTTTAGCTGAATATTTGTTTGGATTTATGTTCTGTTGAATGGAGGCCTTGTGTTAAGGGTTCTGTACTCCAAGAGGAAAAAACGGAGCCTATATAAGATCACTTTGTTATCCGTCTGTCTGTCCGTCCACCTGTCTGCCAATACCCTTTATATCGGGAACGCGTGGAGGTATCGAGTAGTAATTAAAACCATATACTCAGGTCTGCAGTTTCTTGAAGCTGTGAAAAATCAAACTTCTAAACTAACGTAAGAAAAGACACGGCTGTTTATGCCGCAAAAAACGTATATGTCGAACCTCTCAAGGGAATCAAAATTTATAGGGTATTTTCCTGGCCTAAAACTATGAAATTTGGCAAGCAATACCGTCTTATACTACTCGTACAAGTATAGGGGACAATCTGAATACTATACATTTGTAATTAAATCATAAAAACTATAGTCTTTAAGACCCTCGGTGGGCAAGTCCGACTCGAACTTGTTCGGTTTTTTTCCCGTCTGGTTTCTCAAAAACCTTGTTGCCCCTCGATGATTTGATGGTATTATTCCACTGCTGGACCATCACATCAGCATACCCACTGAACGTTGCCTGGCAGAAAAGGCTTCAATAAACGTTAAGAAGCTATGTAAATTTTATTTTTTGTCACTCACTCCAAGCGAAAAAACGCACAGTGCGAGAGGGGCGGATTCAGCGCAAAAGAGAAAAAAGTATGTTTTTTAATTTTATTTAAAAAACTAAGATTGTTAGCAAAATTTCCAAATGAATTATCTAGATATTGTTAAAACCCATCTAATAAAATATGTTTGAGTTCTGTACATGATCCCTATTCGTCAAACGAGGAGAAAAAGTGCGTTTAAAGACTTTATTTCAATAATTATTTCTATCGAGGAAAATTTATCAAAGCGTGTTTTTCAAAATCAAAATAATTAATATGGTCAAAATGCATGTACCAAAAATTTATTACAATTTTCCGTGTACTTCATGAAATACACAGAAACAAAGCATCCATATATTTTTTACATAGCTCCTTAATCACCTTTGTGCTAAATTTAAACAAACAGTGTCAGTTGCGAGACTAACTAAACTTTGTTAAACAATTGATAATCCATTGGGATTCATGAGCCAGTTAAAAGATAATTATGGTAAAATTTTCTGTAAAATGGTTGGTACATTTGTGGATGAGTAGTCTGTCAAAAAATTGTTGAAATGAATATTGAAGAAACTATTTGTCTTTCGCCTGGTTACATCAAACAAACAAGTATGAAATCGGTTAAATCGAGTTTACCGCGTTGTTATTTCATGACTAAGTTACCTAAATTATCCTACTTTAACGTTTAAAGTTCAATAAAATTCATTACAGTTCAATATTAATTTCAACACTTTTTTGACAGACTATACGGCGACAGGGCTCACCACCCACCACGTTGGGGACGAAATAATCGTCAGTGAAAAGCGGGTGTAAGAAGTGTGGACTGTAACTTGTTTTTTATAGTACAGGGAATACCCCTGACACCCCCTCGGAGATTCATGTCGTGACGATAAGTTTAAGAAAAAAGAAAATTATTTTACTTTTTTGTTATTTGTCTCTGTTGTCATGACACTTAGACCCGATTTCACCATACTCTGTTAGTAAGTTGACACCCCTGTTATATCATTTAACGAGCTGTTAAAGTTAGTGAGTGTCCCACCATGCTATAATTTCCTTAATAAGTTGTTAAACTTAATGACTGCTCTAGGGGTTCGTTAGATTGGTAACAGACGATTAGCTTACTGTCACACAGACCCACAGCTGTCAGGGTCGGCCATGTTTGCTATTGTTTACATTGTTGTCATGGCAATCGGCAACTGACCTATCTCTAAGACTCAAAATGTTTGACATTTGAACCAGCAAAACGAAATTTAAACCGATCTCTATTAAATTCAACAGAATAAACGACATTTCAAATCGGTCGCCTTACCAAACACGGAACTTATAATACGACTAGTGAAAAAAATGCCCGTGTGCGCAATAATGACAAAACAAATAATGACTTTTTTAGAATGTGATTGATTGATTTTTGAGTCATTCGCTTAATGTTTGATTTACTAATGGCTTGTTGCATTTTCGACATGGAACATAGAAAATTAACAGAGATGTTAGTGTCCTTGTTAATTTTAATCCCTCATTAGGTAATGTCTGATTTATGAAATAACTAACAGGGTATGGTGAAACCAGGTCTTAATCTGTAAGACCAAAGACTTCTATGTATACACATGGTGTACCGCACTGAAAAATTTCGCACTGAGTTATTGTGGTCCATGGGCCACAAATCCTATGCGAGCAAGCGAGACAACAGGTCTATCGCAAGTGACAGCGGGTGAGACAAAAGTTCCGCTGCTTTAGCATAATTTTGATACCGAATAGATTATTATTAATATAGTAACAACAATAATACTGGAAACGTATGTGTTGTCATAGGGTCTTGATTCTTTTACGTATCCAATTTAGGTCTAAATTTGGATTTTATTTTGTATTTATTTGGTTATAAAATATGGGAAATCACATTGGTAAATTCGCAGGTAGTGTTGAGAACTGGATAGCTCAGTGGAAGAGCAACCGCCCGGTAAGCGAGAGGTCCCGAGTTCGAGTCCCGGTTCAGAGCTCCTCAGGTCCAGATTTACTTTTCTGATTTTCTATACTGCAATGATACATATATTCGATTATTTTCCTCACTGTTTGAATTAAATCGGACCTAAATCGCTGTTTTCAAGGACATTGGTGGGTGTGTAGGCCCTTCGAAGGAGTCCATTTTATTTTAAAATTTTCCGATAACTCTCAATGACAATCACTTAGCGTCCCAAAAATCATTCTTCTCTAAATAAGTTTTTTAACCGTAATTCATTAGGGGCAGTTGTCTCATTCTATTTATTTAATGAAATCGATTCGTATACCTATTTCAAAACTTTTCTGGAGCGGAACAGAAAAGTTCCATTGAAGGCTATTGAATTGGCAAATATCCACACAAGAAAATCACATTGGCAGAAATATTTAGGAGAAAAATCTTCACCTATTCGAATAATTTAAGGCGCATAGGCTTGCCACCGTTTTAGTACAAAATTCAATTACCCGTTTCTCTGTTGTTTTTCGTTATAGACTAAAGTTTGAGACCTCTATAGTTTAATACACGCACTAACAAAGTCACTATCTGGCTGAATTGTAAAATTTTGGTATAGGTACAATTTAAGGCACGAAAACAACTTTGTAAGTAAATCTGTCCAGCTTGATAACTTTAAACAAAATCAATATTCAAAATTTTAACAAAATGGTGTCTTAAAGTATCAGTACCAGATGATAGAGGTCTTATACTTTGGTCTATAACGAAAAACAACTAAGAGAAGGATTATCAAATTTTTTACAAAAACAGTGGCGTGCCTATGCGCCTTAAGGGGATAGAATAGTATGCTGGAATGAGTCGGTATTCCCCTAACGCTTTTGGCTTTTAATTCTCTATCCTGTTCTAATCAACTGCCGCGCATGTAAAAATTCAGTCAATTTGAAACTGCGGTTAGGTGACATTAGCTTTAATTTTTTTGTAACTATTTGTCTATGTTAGTTTAATTTTAATCGGTTTTAAACTATTGAAGTTGAATTCCCTTATTCGAGAAATTTATATTTTTTAAAAGTAATTTAATGATAAAAAGATAAAAAGAATATGTGTGTACTCGTATTTATAAAATTAAAAATGGTGTTGGGATAAAAAATACACCACTTTTTTTCTTTTTTATATGTCTTGCAGGAACTGAATCCGATGCAAAGCATGATGATGGCAGCATATAACACCTTAAGAGAAAAGTTTGGCACAAATACCTACTCGTAAAAGGTGTCATGTTCCATTTTTTCTTAATATGATAGGGTTCTATTGCTGGGCCAAGTGTTATATTTTATTTTGTGTGGTCAATTTACTTTATTTATTAAGTTTATTTTTAACACTTGTATACTGTAGTTGTATTATATATTATACCCAACCGGTTTCGTGGTTCAGCATTCTCAATTACCTATACAATAAGGTGACTCTAATTTATTATTGTAACTGAAGACTCAGTAACAAGATTCAATTACTCTTTTGTAAAATTCGTAAATTATTCTTTTCGTGTTCCTTACAAACGCAAGCCCAGCCATGAGTCAATTACGATGAGACGTCAAGATTTTATTTTGCGAAATTAGCAAAAAGTGTTATCGATCCGTGATACTAATCACTTAGCAAGCCTCTAATAAGAGTTTGGCTGCATAAATTAAAGTCACCTTATATACAACGTGAAATTAAAGCCATTTTGTTAAGGAAAACTGGTGATAGTACTCGTCCATATAAACAACTTTTACTATGAAGCCAACCCTGAAATCGTGATCGTGAAGATCTCATACAAAAAATATTATAGTAATTACTACGGTATTGCAAAAGTAGGTGGTAGAGCTGCTGCCGGGCTCGACTGTGGTGGTACCACCATCTTATTCGCAAATCCTCATGAAGTTATTCGGGGGAGAGTAAGAGAGCTGTTTGCTGAGCAAAACCAGGCGGCCCACCATTGCCTGGGACCGATGGATGGCGGTTTAACCATCCCCAATTGCCGGATCTTGTATAAAACAGACTGGTGACGGGCAGCGGCGTCACTGGTGCAAGGGTTTCGGCACCGCGCTCACCAACCCGCCTACCGTGTGTGAGTATGGGCATTTCTTTTAGGAGGACCGCCAAGAGTGGCGAAGTCCTGGTAAGGCCTATTTCCAGCAGTGGATGGAACGGGCTGATGGATGGATGGATTGCAAAAAATGGCAACGCCTTTTAAAAACTACTTACAGTGAAATGTATGATGTTATGCACTCACTCTCTGCAAAATAAGTACTTATTTAGTTTTTCTGGGTTCAAAACTCGTTTATGTCCCTCAAACAGTTTAGTACTTCTGACAGATTATGTATGGAAATACTAATTATTTTAGCCCCATTCTGTATTCGTCACACTGAATAGTTATTTCCCAACAATTTCACAAAGCTTTCGTTCAAAAGATATTAAGCACTAGCTTTTGCCCGCGGCTCCGCCCGCGTGTTATTCGGTTTAACGACATGCTTTTTTCCGGGATAAAAGTAACCTGTGTTAAGTTGGGGTATAAGCTATGTCCATTCTAAATTTCATCCAAATCCGTCCTGCCGCTTCAGCGTGAAAGAGTAACAATTGTGTGAAGTGTGATGAGATAACATAGCCTTGTCTTATTTCACCACAAACGATAACGGACCGCGCTTATTAGACCCCTGATGTATGAAATAACAAAGCCTTGTGTTATTTCTCCACAAACGATTTTAGACCGCGCTTATTAGACACCTTATGTATGAAATAACAAAGCCTTGTGTTATTTCTTCACAAACGATTTAGAACCGCGCTAATTAGACACCTGATTTTTCAATTATATTGATCTATCCTACAGGAACCATGCATTTTTCCGGGATAAAAGTAAGCTTATGTGTTAAGTTAGGGTATAAGCTATATCCATTCTAAATTTCATCCCAATCCGTTCCGCCGTTTCAGCGTGAAAGAGTAACAAACATACACACACACACATGCACAAACATTCGCATTTAGTATAATATAAGTAGGAAGTAGGAAGTAGGATAGTAGGATTTGCATAAGGATCATAGCGCGTAATAGGCACATCAAAACGACGTTACCTCAAAAAACACCTTTATTTCCGAGCACTAGAGTTCAAATGCATAAAAATTATTAACTTTTCTGAAAGATAAACCATTATTTCGTTTTAGTTAAGGCGAGGTTATCCAGAGAAGTCTGTCCTGCTCCAACGCTTTCATTTTACACATGTTTATCCTGCTCAGCGGAAGCGGGCCGCTCAGAAAACTCGGGGTTTATTATTTTGGAATTAGAGGGATGGGTTTTTAATATGACGGCCATTTTACGTTTATTTTCGTATAACTTTTATTGTCCAAAATTTAAAACAGCTGAAATGAAATGATATTTAGATCATAGTTTGGAGCTATCTTTGAGATTTAATTGGATCGAGCAAAATGTAAGTGATCGTGTATCGAATGGCCGAAATATATAAATATTATATATATAAAATGAAATGTATGTGGAAAATTGTCAATAGAGAAACAAATAAGCAGAGTAGGGAAAATTATAATATACGGCTTAAACTAAAGAATTGTATTATAGAAAATCCAAAAAAAATAGCGAAAGAGTTCAATAGTTTTTTTGCTTCAATTGCAAATTCGCACATAACCAAAGAACCACACAAAGTACTTGAAAGCTCTAGCACAGTATCAAATACGTTTTTCTTAAGCCCTGTTGAACCTGCGGAAATAAACCGTATTATAAAAAACTTAAAAAACAAAAATTCTTTTGGTGTGGATGAACTACCACCAAAATTAATAAAGAAATGTGCTGACATTCTGACTATTCCCTTTACAATTTTAATTAACCAATCGATTAGCGAGGGGGTATTTCCTGACGCCCTAAAGATGGCTATTATAAAACCAATACATAAGAAGGGCTCTACTACGGACTTAAACAATTATCGCCCTATAGTATTGTTGACAACATCAGCAAAAATTTTTGAGACAGCTATGGTCAAACGCATAAATATTTTTTTGGAAAAATATAAAATCCTGCACGAAAATCAATTCGGCTTCAGATCAAACCGCTCCACCACCTTAGCGATCTATAGATATACACAAAAGATTTACGAAGCATTAAACAACAAAAAATACGCGGTAGGCCTCCTTATAGACTTGAGCAAGGCATTATATCCTTTGTTTTCCTTGCACGCCTGAATTGTTTTTAAAATGGGCTTTGTAATATAACTATATATCTGAGGATAGAGGCGCTGTATGCTGAAATACAGGCTAACAACCTACTCAGCAGCAGATGCTACATATGTGATACACAAAAATATGTTTGTTAAGCAGAGTTCTTTCTATATGTATAAACTGTGTTATGTTAATTTTTTTGGAATCAAATAAATTTATTTATTATTATTATTATTATTATACGATAGAGTCTGTCACGCGACTCTACTGGAGACGCTATATGGTGCAGGAATAAGAGGAATTGCACATAAGTGGTTTAGATCGTACCTCGAAAATCGCCCACAATGTGTAGAGATAAAAAATACGGACTTTAACTCGGCGAAAATTAAATTTATTAGGTCTGATAGAGTCGTGACAAACGGCTCCATCCCCCAAGGTAGCGTCCTAGGATGTGTGCTTTTTCTTATCTATATTAACAATTTCCCCAACAAAATAACGGAAGAATGCATTTTTTTTGCTGACGACCTTTCCATCCTCATACCATGCTCAAATATTAATGAATTAAATGACAAATTAAATCTTACTTTAGACACAATCTTTGACATACTTAAAAAATACAACTTAGAACTCAATTTGACGAAAACAAAATTAATTCAATTCAAACCCTACCAAAAAACACCCCTACAATTATCATATACCTACGAAAATACTGTATTAGAATCAGTACATACTACAACCCTATTAGGAATTGACTTAGATACAAATATGACATGGAAACCACACATTCAGAACCTGAAAAAAAAACTCTCCTCTTTTACTTACGCTCTTTATCAATTAAAACGAGCTACTGACTTCGATACTACCCTTACGGCTTATTATGCGTATGCACATTCTAGGTTGTCTTACGGAATCGTGATTTGGGGAAACAGTTGTGAGATTGATGAAGTATTCCGACTACAGAAAAAATGCATCAGAATTCTTACAAACATTGAACAAATGACCTCTTGTAGACCCTATTTTGTCAAGCATCAAATATTGACTCTAGTATGTATTTACATATTGGAGTCCTGTAAATTTGTCAGAAAGAACACTGATTTATACTCTTTTAAGGTGAACAATAAACGAAACAATCGAAATAAAAATCAAATAGATATACCACTAACAACCATGAAACTAGTGTCAACCAGTCCCCATCACATGCTGAGTAAAATATACAGTCATCTGCCAAACTACCTAAAAAATATAGAAAAAAACACTTTGTTTATTAGTAACCTAAAAAAATTCCTCATAAAGAAATGCTATTACAATTTAACTGAATATTTTAATGACGATACAAAATCAATACTTCAATAGCTCTTCTAAATGACTGAATAAATTTGTAATAAATTGTAATATTATTGTGAATAATTAATTAAAATTGAATAAAATATAACAATACTAACAAATTTACCATAGATTTAACTAAATGATTATGCTAACTAGTACTAACTTACTTGACCTAGGAATAATCTTTAATATTATGTACTTAAAAGGCAACCAGTTGCCCTCTCATGATTGCTATGCCCCAACAGGGCGTCACCTGTACTTTTATAAATAATAAGATCCCCTAAACTTGTGACATTGCAATAAATGATTTGAGTTTGAGTTTGAGTTTGAATATCAAGATTAAAGAATAAAAAAAAAAATATATCGCTATTCATTGGTTTAAAATGAATTTAAAAAGAGACAAAATGGGATAACGCCCGCTTAAGGGGTAACGTTTCGAGCTCTGTGCAAAGTGCATAACATAAGTTTGTTTACCTTATTTTAAAATAAAATGTATGAAATAAAATAGTTTCATCTTATTTTGCAACTATTGTTGAGTAATTATCAGGGGCTTTAGCAGAATTGTGTTATTTTATGCATTACGTTGTAATTGAATGGGTATACAAACTTAAAAGCGTGTTTTAAGTTTGTATACCCATTCATTTACAACGTAATACATAAAATTACAACATTTTGGAAGAAAAGCCTAATTGACACTAAACAATGGTAGCGAAATGCCATATATCATATTTATTTAGTACTTTTTATGCAATAGTAAGAAAAACAATCATAAGTTTTGCATTTTGCACCGAGCTCGAAACATTCCCCCTTAAGGAGCCTGAAAACAAAATAACATGACCATAAAAACACTCAAAATCTCCTCCTCGTAACCCTATTGAATAATATCGGATACACGGCCTAGTCGCTCCGCTCAGCAATTCAGTCGTTAAGAACTTCCCAAGTTTTCGCATTATGGGCAATACAAGTTAAGCAATTGCCAAACAATTTGCGCCTTTAATCTAACGTATTAGGAGTTGTTTTTAAACGTAGGTTGACCTACAGTCAATTCCCGCTTGACAAGCAATACTTGACGCATAAACGATGATATTTACATTTCTGGGTAAATCACTTTACTTAACGTTTAAGTGAACCGTTCCGTCAAAACATAATTGAATTGCTTTGAAGTAACAGGAAGTTCTTAACTGTCTGCTAAAAAAGAGTTCAATCGAATTGGGTTACTTAAATTTTAGTCAGGTTTTGGGCTAACGCTTGGTCACTAGCCCGCTTGATTTAAATCTTCGAAGATCTAGGATCAAGGGCACCGAGGCGAAAGCCGTCCAGGCACTTCTGTAAAATCTACGAAAGTTAGTAATACAATAATTACGCAACTGCAACCACCCTCTTGGTACGCAGAAGCGCAGAAGATATATGAATCAGTATGGAAACTTCAAGGAAACGCCCTGTCTCAGCCATAATTGTCGCAGAACGTACAGTGCGCCCAAAGTTATAATGCGCATAGAAATCTTTTGCCGAGCGACCAGACGTACCACGTGACCTTACTGCTTGTATAGAAAGTGTAGGGAAGTACGAACTTTGCCGAGCAGTGGCGAAGATTCGTATGCGCATTATAAGTTTGGGAGTACTGTAAGCGTCGGATGACTTGTAGCTGGGAAGGCTCATGAAGCCATTAACAAGTATCTGCTTTCGATAATGTGATCGTAATATGATAAATAGAGATAACACATACAACGAGATCACATACAAACCAAAATACAAAACAAAAAACGTAGCATCATTTTACATTAATGACGCCTGTATTTCTGGGAGGGGCCACATGGTAATGGCCCCTACCTAGTGACGCCTATAGATGGCAGTCGCGAGCGCTGCACCGTGTCTTAAGGCTGCTTTTAGATTATGCCGTGGAGTTTCCCTACTATTTATATATCAACTGTGCCGGAAGTTATCAGGGTGATGACAATATAAGCTACGGCTGAAGTCTACCACTAGTTAAAGTTTGATGGATAGGTCAGTTTGTTGGGTGCGCCCGCCGTATTTGTAGTTTTTGGCGTAGGAGCAAATGTTATTGTTTGTTTTATTCACCTGGACCATTTGTATCCCACTGCTGAGCAAGGGTATCATTATCATGGTATATTTATTTCGTCTTTTTTTGCTAAAACTAACGATTTCAAATAAGTCCTTTATTAAATAAAAAAAATCGAAGCATACCACACCAATATTATAAATGCGAAAGTTTGTGTATGGGGATCTAAGCAGAAGGGTGATGAGTAACCAAGACGAGAGTTGGATTAAGACTGATTTATTGAGTACAAATTATACGTAATATAGATATGTGACTTAAGACTATTTGGTTATACACTACACCTCCCATGAAGGTGAAAATAAAATAAAATATTAGTTTTATTTTATTGTAACTATTACATATTTCATTTTATTTTACTAGTTATACATTAGTACATAGGAATTAAGTAATGAAATACTAATTACGGCTATATTTATCTTTAACAATACTAGGATAATAAATCTTTGTTCTATTTTTATGAATAGTATCAACTTTTCCATTTTTAATAATCTGAACATTAGGTGATTCATCTTTTTTTACCATATATGGACCTGAATAAATGCTATTGAGTTTATTACCAGTTTCATTTTTGACAAGAATTAAATCGTTCTCTTTATAGGTTACCGGATTAAATTTTTTGACATATTTAATTTTTCTAATTAGCTTACTTTGTATTAAGTTTTGACGTGCATCTTTTTGTGACGACTGAATACGATATTTTAATTCTAGGGGGTAGCTATCAATGTTATAAATTGGATCTACGATACCTTTATCTAAATTACTAGGGATTATACATTTCTTACCAAAAACTAACTCATAAGGAGTATACTTTGTTTGAGAATGCACTGATGTATTATGAGAAAAACACCAAAATGGAATCCACGAACTCCAAGTCTCTGGGTGACTGTCTGTTTGTATACGTTAATAATTACCTAAACTCTTGTGCGAGTTTTCCAGAGCACCGATACTTTGATGATGGTAAGCTGTGGAGTGTAATTTAGTGATTTACAATAATTTACATACCTCATCTGTTGTGGTAGACATAAACTCCGATCCCCTGTCAGTTCCGATTTCTCGAGGGATTCCATAACGTAGTATAAATTCATTCACGAAAGCTTTTGCTACTTCTACTGAACTCTTAGAAACTAAGGGATATGCTTCTACATATTTAGTTAACTCACATTGCAAAGTGAGAATTTATGAAAAATTATTGTTATCGCTATGTATAGGGCCCACTATATCAAGAAAAACTTTTTCGAATGCTGAGTGAGCCGTAGATGTGATAACCATAGGTTCCTTTATATAAGTTGAATGTTTTCCTTTCTGACATTTCTCACAACGTTGTATAAATTTCTTTACATCATTTTCAAGACCTGGCCAAAAATAATACTTTTTGATATTATTAAACATTCGTCTTATGCCTGCGTGGCCACTTGTAGGCAAAAGATGAAAATCGTTGAGTATTACTTTGCGGTCGTCTAAATTATCTATTCTTTGAACATCTGTTAATATACAAATTCGTGGTACGGACCACTGTTCATTATTTTTTACCTCACTTACTAATTTTTCAACAAATATTTTATTATTTTTTGTTTTAATAAAGTATATTTCATCTATTTTAATTATCTTATTAAAATCACTCAGCTCTCTCACAAAGGCGGCTGGCGTCAATTGCGATTGAGAAGCTGGATTTATAAATACAATCTTCTTTGATGGGACATAACAAAATGTTTTACTTTCATTTACGATTTCTCTTTTATTCCTTAGTTGGATTAACTCATTTCTTTTGGCAAATTTTAACTCTACAGAATCACTCGGCTTACTACAAGTTTCTACAACTTTCGGTTGATCAGGCCAATCGTCATTAAAAACTGTAGACACCGGCGGGTCATTTTGCATCTGCTTTTTACTTTGTGCACGCGTCATAACATTCATAACCACTTCATGCATTTCTTTCAAATCAGGATCAAATTTTCTTTCTTTCAGGGCTTGGGGTCGTAAAAAAGTAGCAATATGACCCGTCAGCCTCAGTGATAAGATCCTTTCCAGATGAATATCAATCTTTGTTAACAGAACCGTTGTTTGGCTTTGTCAATGACTATACACAATTACCCTCAATAAAAATAAATAAAAATAGAATCAAATTATCCTTCTTTGTTTTAAATTAAACAAATGGATAATAACTGTATTCATATGTGTGTATACTACATACATATAGTACATGTATAGTACGTATAAAAGATTTATGTAATAGCTTCTACTATTTATCAATATGTAATTATAGATTTGTTAGATATTTACCTATATTTGATGTAAACTGTAGTTATTTAGTATGAGAGGACAGGATCAGAGCCGAGGTCCTCGGGTTCACTCATTTTATATTCCAGGAACGTGGGTATCGGGCGAGGAGTTCAAACAAGGTTTTTGAACAAACAGAATTATAATTAAACTCACTTCACTAACAATCAACTATGTAAATATCTATTCTACAATGACTGTTTAACAAAATTAAACGACCCTAAAATAACGTGTATAGCCGACAATTTGAGGCAGGTGTCACTGACGCGCCGTCACGGCCAGACTGACACGTCGCTCGCCCTCGTGCGACTCCAACGCAGATCATTCTGCAAAGAAAACAACACGCACAGCTTTAGGCGATACACGATACACGCTCATCCATCTTGACATACACCACTCAACCTTTAATTAAACCAATGACATACGCACACGTAGTACTAATAGTACGTAATACTAATAAAAAGTCTTATCTCATAGTCACAATCTCAGGCCCCATACACCATTGGTCAGATCGGATAGTCACTCGTTGACACCCCCAAGAACAACACTCGTCTCAACTGTGATCAGGCCACCACTCATTGGTGCCTCTGCAACCACCTCCTCGATTCACCAATGATTGTAGCGGGTACCACTCACTTGGTGCCCCTACAACCATCCACTCATAGTCGGACCGGGCACGCGCCCCTCTGGCCCAATTCCCACCGCTTAGTATGACAGCGATCAAGACGTGGAGCCCTTGTGAGCCCAGCCTTGTATCACTTACTAGCAGTAGCCTACGGTACCCGTCACGGCGGCATGAAATTGAACATCGACCCCACGCCAGGCCGAGCTCATTAGATCAGCTACCTAGTCAAGTCTGTGTCAATGTCAAAAAAATCAAAAACTTCAACTTTATGAACTTCCTTTTGCATCGAAAACGTGATACGATCACTACTTATATTAACATTGACGCCTAGATCTAACAAATCACAGCCTATCAGTATTGGTTCTGAAATGGTACTGTCCGGTACTATGTGAAATAAAACAGACACCTGAATACCTTGAATTTCCACTAAACTGAGAATCTAGGATTCACATTCAATGCTATCGCTACCTATTCCCGCAAGATTAATTAGGTCTTTGTGCAAGGTACCCGGTAACTTTTCGGCGACACTATATTTGACTAACGAACAGGCAGATCCACTATCAAAAAGAAAGGAAACGGTCTCACCCAGTGATGTAGTCAGCGTCCCCTTGGCCACTCGGCGCTCGCAGACTTGCACTTCCTTGACCACCGCTGGTGCCCCGCTACTGCCACCGGCGCCCTCGCCACCCTTGCGCTCTAAACACGCTGATGCTAGATCTCCTGGTCGGCCGCACACGTAGCAGGTTATAGAAGTACCCCCTGCTTTATTGAGGATCTTCTGTTTTCTGAAAGCTTCGGATTTTTCGACTCCATCTCTTCGGTTACGGCAATCGCTTATCTTATGCCCTATAGCACCGCAGCGATGACAGGTTCCAGTAAAACGTTGGTCATCTACACGTGGTTTCTTTATCTCTGATTCATGATCATTGCCTTCATGACGCCTCTTGACTGAAATGCCATTTAGCACGCGAAATAGTTGTGGTCTCGTTTGTAGGTTATGAGAGTGCAATTCTCTGCGAATAATGCCATCCTTCTGAGATAATACTGATGTCACGAGTCCAATAATCATATCTTCCGCCATCTCGACACGTGGAATGCGTTCGATGTATCCCCACAAACGCACGGCGGCTTCGCTCGCAGTCTCTTTCGCACCGATTTGAAAACGAAGGATTTCATCAAAATAGTCTTGAGGCAGCATTGGCTTGTCAAATTTGGCAATAAGTATCTCCTTGATTTGCGGCCAGGTCAATTGTGTAAGCTGCAGTTTGGTTAAGCACGTAGCAGCCCTGCCCTTGAGAGCGTGCGTCAGCATGAGCAATAGTTCGGTGCCTTCAAGCCGTCTGCTATTCACGATGATCTCTGTCACATTGCACCAACCTTTTATGTCCGCTTCCGGGCTATCGGGATCAAATTTAATCAACTGCGTCGCTATTCCACTAGCAGGAATCGTTTGTGTCTGCGGTGCTGCCAGCAAACGGGTGAGCAGCATCTCCATATTTTGCAATAGGTTCAATGCTGGAACCGGAGTGCCGTTAGCGTCAGACTCCTCTGTTAAAGGCCCTCTAGATCCCACTTCTGATGAGAGGACAGGATCAGACTCATTTTATATTCCAGGAACGTGGGTATCGGGCGAGGAGTTCAAACAAGGTTTTTGAACAAACAGAATTATAATTAAACTCACTTCACTAACAATCAACTATGTAAATATCTATTCTACAATGACTGTTTAACAAAATTAAACGACCCTAAAATAACGTGTATAGCCGACAATTTGAGGCAGGTGTCACTGACGCGCCGTCAAGTATATATAGGTATGTATATATTTATATGATATGTAGTTATGTTTATGTAAATATATTTGTTTATTGCTTAATAGTTATTTTACCCTAGGACGTGTTAGTTTTAGGTACTAATGGATAAGCTTTCTAAAAAAATTACTCTAGTTGTTCTTATTGGTTACTTTATGTTACGCCTAAGTAGATCGATCGGTAGAAGCACTGGCTGTCATGCGGACAAGGCAACTTAGTTTGGCAGACAGGGTTACAACCTTATGGGTACCCACACATAATGTTGAGGATGAATCGTTCCGTTCCCTTTCTCTTATGCATTAATAATAATAATTTTACGGTTTTGGTTTGTCTGAAAATGTATATTTTCTTAATTTGTGTGTACAAAACTTTTGGTGTAAAATAAATTATGTCTTATGTCTTATGTCTTATGTCTTAAATCAGTAGACGTGATACGAATTCGAGTTAATGCGTCTGCAGCTACATTATCTTTTCCTTTCACATACTCTACGTAGAAGTCGTATTCTTCTAGTGCTATCCTAAACTTCATAAGCCTACTTGAAGGATCTTTCATATTAAAGAGATAAATTAAGGGTTTATGGTCAGTTTCTATTTTAAATTTCCTTCCATATAAGTAGGGCCTGAACTATACAGGACCATATATATATATAGGACCAAACTATAGCTAAGTGTTCTTTCTCTATAGTTGGGTAGTTTATTTCTGCTTTATTTAAGCTCCTACTTGCATAAGCAATTGGTTTACCATTTTGATTTGATAAAATTGACCCTAAAGAAAATCCTGAAGCATCTGTTTGAAGAATCCGACACCCCGGCATCCTTTTAAGTCGCGGTCGCCATGTGGGGATCTAAGCAGAAGGGTGATGAGTAACCAAGACGAGAGTTGGATTAAGAATGATTTATTGAGTACAAATTATACGTAATATAGATATGTGACTTAAGACTATTTGGTTATACACTACAGTGTGTGAGTTTGTTTGTTACTCTTTCACGCTGAAACGGCTGGACGGATTTGGATGAAATTTAGAATAGATATAGCTTATACCTTAAATTAACACATAGGTTTTTTTGTCCCGGAAAAAAGCACGTCGTTAAACCGAATAACACGCGGGCGAAGCCATAAGCTGACTTTTGTTAATATAGTCAAATTCATACTGGAGGCTCAGTAATTGGTCAGGACCAAGGTTCAATGACCCTGTTTACAAAATACGAAAAAATTTTTTATGCCTTTGTATACTTGTTCAAGAATAACCTCGTCTCAATGAGTATAGGAAGTCTACAATTTATTTTACGTACTTCACAGAGCGTGTAATTGAAACTTGCTCCTGACCACTTACCGAGTCTCCAGTATATTGACGTATTGCAAGTATAGCACGTAATTCACAAACATTTTATTTATTTTATTATTTATTTATTTATTTATTCAGTGCAAAGGTTTATACTGCAAGGGTTTATACGTACACCACCATTCCTGTCTTATTAAAAACCGTATTAATAAAGATTATACATATACAAAGATAAGTGCTATAAGTACATAACAATTTTTTGAATACACACACTCGTAACTAGGTATAAACAGTAGCATGAACACAAAAATATCAATCCATAGTCGCTTTTCACAACCATGCGATGGAGGTAGCCAAACAATAAACACCAAGCAAACTTATCGAATTACTTTCTCATGATAATATGATGTTAACGCACTATAAGTTTCCGGAATGAATATGAAAAAATACTATTAAAGGTACAAAATTAATTTATTGTTTTTCAAAATAATCTCCCTTGGCGTCTATGCACTTTTTCATTCGATCAAACCAGTTTTGAAAACTTTTGGGCCACTCCCCTGTGGTGACCTCTGAAACGTGTTTTTCATACTCCTCGACAGCCTCTTCTGGTGATGAAAATCGTTGACCGCGTAATTGGTTCTTAATTTTTGGGAACAGAAAAAAGTCACAAGGTGCCAGGTCGGGACTGTATGCAGGATGACTCATGAGTTCCACATTTTTCGTCTTCAAAAAGTCGCTTGTCTGCCTGGCCGTGTGAGAACTAGCATTATCGTGGTGCAGGATGATACGGCGCTTACGGTTATTTTTACGGAGTTCGTCAATAACTTCCGGCAAACAAATGGTCGTGTACCAGTCACTATTCACGGTACGACGATTCTCTAAAGCAACAGTAGCCACGTGTCCAGTTTTATTAAAAAAAGAAGCAATCATCCGCTTAGATGCACTTTTCACGCGCGCCACTTTGGTTGGTTTTGGCTCATCTTGAAAGACCCATACGCTCGATTGCTGCTTTGTTTTGGGATCGTAGCAATAAATCCATGTTTCGTCACCTGTTACTATGTCCCACACCAAATTTGACGCACCTCCGTTGAATCTGGTAAGCATGGCACTGCACCAAGTGACGCGGTCCGTTTTTTGAGCCTCGGTCAAGTTGTGTGGGATCCACCGCGAGCACAGCTTTCTCACACCCAAATGTTTGTGTAGGATTGATTGTATTTGACTCATGCCTATTTCTAAGGATGCGCGAATTTCATGGTAGGTCACATGCCTGTCTGTTTCAATCATACGGCGCACAGCATCGATGTTTTTGTTGGTCACAGCTGTGGACGGCCGACCATCGCGAGATTCGTCACTGAGATTGATACGACCACGCTTGAATTCTGCAAACCAGCTATAAACAGTCGTCTTGCATGGTGCTTCATTGCCAAAAGCTGTTTCAAGCCGAGCGATGCTCTGTTGAGCTGTCAAATTACACTTAAAATCGTAGAAAATCATACTACGAAAATTTTCCCGAGTTAAATCCATGTTGATGCAGACACACAATTTTTTAAATGGCGCCACAAGGTAAAAACAAAAGACAGTCAGATGAAACAAACTGCATTCTACAGCCAAAGAGTTCTATTTTCAAATGTTGCAATAAATTTTTAAATATTGTTTATGTAAGTGGCCAGTTCCGGAAACTTTTAGTGTTACCTATGTAATTACAGAGTCGTAAGAACTATTTTAGGCTGCACTTCGCTTAATCTTTATGTACTTAAGAGGTGGACAAGTAAGTTAGTAAGGTGATAAGTTATAGGGTGATTTTGCTATTGATGTTTGTTATGAATTGAACATGTCTTTTTGATTTTAATTTAAAGTCTGGTCTGCCCACTGATAATATATTGAATTTACAATAACCAACTTAACTTGACTCTTTTAATCTATTAAACTGTATGTATCCAATAGGTATAATTAAGTTGAAAAGTTTATCTTCTTGAATAAGTAAATACAGGTAATTTTTTTCTAGCCCTGTTCTGTCAGTCCTTTTGTGAACGGAATTTAAAGTTACTAAGTAAAATGGAAGTGCCCTATAGGTTTTTCATGGTGAAACAATTTGTATGAAATTGACTACGTAAAGGGCACTTAGTTTTTTTCTCTTTGGGATACAAGCTTGATTATTAACAGCATCATGGAGCCGTAGAATTCTTTAGATAGTATTAGTTTCAATTATCAACGTTCGTAAAAATGGTTATGAGTAGTCATGGCAGACAGAGAGATACGGGCAGCAAAGTGGAAAATTCCATTTTTCCAAGATTAGGTACGGAGCCCTAAAAAAACCGGACAAGTGTGACCGAGGGTTCTGTAAAAGACTATATTTTTCATGATTTAATTACAAATGTTCAGATTTTTCCCTATACTTGTAGTATAAGACGGTATCACTTGCCAAATTTCTTGGTTCTAAGTCAACGGTAATAGGTGGTAGAGCTGATGCCGGGCTCGACTGTGGAAGTACCACCATCTTACTCGCAAATCCTCCCGAAGTTATTCGGGGGAGAGTAGGAGAACAGCTCTCAGGCAAAACCAGGCGGCCCACCATTGCCTGGGACCGATGGATGGCGGTATATCCATCCCCAATTGCCGGGCCTTACATAAAACAGACCGGTGACGGGCAGCGGCGTCACTGGTGCAAGGGTTTCGGCACCGCGCTCACCAACCCGCCTGCCCAGCTTGTATGAGTATGGGCATTTCGTCCAGGGGGACCGCCAAGAGTGGCGAAATCCTGGAAAGGCCTATTTTTTTTTTTTTTTTAATTTTTTTATTTAACACACAGGTAATTTACTTATACTAGGTACATAAATTTCGCAAAACTTTGCAGTTTGTCTGCGAAAACGTAATGTCCAGCAGTGGACGAAACAGGCTGATAGATAGATAGATAGGTCAACGGAAAATACTCTATAAATTTTGATTCCCTCGAAATGTTGACCAAACAATGCTGGTTCGTTCGCAATAATCATCAGTAAAATAAATGTGGTTTTATGATAACTTTTACTTCAGAGTCCATCCGCAGAAACACCTTGTTCATTTCTCGGGGATTTGTGTCATGATAATGTAACTAAAGTTTTCATTTTTTTGCTGTTCTTATCACTGGTTGAACAAAATATCAGTCGTTTTATCCACAATATTGTTATGACTAATCTATTGAAGCAGGTTTGAGGCCTATCCTATATCTGATTTCTGTTCTTTTCAGATATTTCGGTTTCTGCGGCATAAACGGCCGCATCTTTTTATTACGTTAACTTAGAAGTTTTATTTTTTCACAGTTTCAAGGGACTGTAGACTTGAATATATGGTTATAATTTCAACTCAATACCTTCACGCGTTCTTGAGATAAAGGGTCTTGACAGACAGATGGACGGACGGACGGACGGATGGACGTACGGACGGACAGATAGACGGACAACAAAGTGATACCATAAAGGCTCTGTTATTTTTCTTGCGGTACGGAAGCCTAAAAACTGCATATTTTATAGTACAGTAAGCTTCAAGGTTCACTATTTAATAACAAAAGCCGTCGGAAACGATAATTTTATAGTTGGAGCATGCGTTATTGTTTGTCCAGTGCCGATTACATCATACCGGCAACTTTTAGTTCACCTCTATCAAAATAATTTGGCCAGGTGTGAGTCGGAAACGCGCACAATACGATACTCCGTACCACCATACAATACGGGTTAGAAACGTGAAATTTAAGTCATTTTGTTAACGAAAACTGGTAATAGTACTCGTCCATATGAACAACTTTTACTATGAAGCCAACCCTGAAATCGTGAAAAAATAATCAGCTGTTACATACATTTGGGTCGAGTAGATATTTAACTTTTCTATGCCAAAGCTGATATTTTTTGACTTTTTTCGGACTTTACCCGTAACACATATATAATTTTTATGTAGGTGCTTTTTGTAGACGCACCCTCTGCATACCTATGTATGCCTATGTATCAACAAAATTATTACATTTTACTGGAATACGCTTAAAATCTGCGCTGTTCAGATCCGACAGCATTTGCTGAGTGCGTGCTTTTTTGTCACATAAGTTTAAGAATTTATCTGACAATAAACAAATTTTTCTGCTTTCTTTACTAACATGGAATACAAAACAAAACAATTTCTGAAAATACATCTTCACGACAGGTTTTCTCAAGAGGCTCAGAGATGTTCCCATGTGTGAACTGATAATTGCCAGTTGCAGTCCACACTAGACATCCGCTTTAGGTGCAAGGCACACAGAAACGGCATTGAGCGCGCGGGCGTCATTCAAATTTCGTACAAAACGCATGGAAATATAGTCGCAATTTGAGGTATGGTACGGAAGCCCGTTCCACGCCCGACACCGCCTGAAACATACCATTCAGTGTGTTCAAATTGCGACTATATTTCCATGCGTTTTGTACGAAATTTGAATGATGCCCCGCGCGCTCCATGCGCGCCGCGCCGCTTCTGTGTGGCTTGAACCTTACACGGTTATTACATCCCCAACGAGATGGATGGTGATCATTGCCCTCCGGGCCCTCCTTAACGTGCCTTCCGAAGCAAATTATTGTGCACCTAGAGTATTGAACACACGACCTCTATCTAAGTTAACAGGCAAATGTTCCACCTTTAGCCATAGAGGCGGTCAAGGAAATATTATAAATTTAAAACGTGGAAACATTTACTGTGGACCATTAAAAAGGTTAAAAAGATACCCCTAGCTGTTCTTCGTATTTTTAAGTAAGATCTCCGTCTAAAAGTAAACTTTTTATTAAAACTCCAATCCCTAAATGGCGTAAGTCAACAAGGGGCAAAAAGTCAATAAAGGGCTCAAAAGGTTCGATGTCCTTAAAAAGACAATCGAAGAAATTGTGAACTAATCAAAGGATACTTTCTTTTATCGAATCCGATGAAAAAGAAAGGTAATGATGTTTCTAAATAAAAAGAGAGAAGGAGCTGCAACTGGCTCTATTCAGGATTGGATGAACATTACAATCACAATCAATTCATTTTATTTCATTCAATTTATTTACTGTGTGTCCGGCGAGTAACGGTTTAGCTAAACTTAGATCCTAAATGAGATTTTTATTTTCCTCCGTTTTTTTTCTCTATGAATGGTCTAACTGGAATTTTTATATTATTACACCATGTACTGCAAAAAAATTAACTTAAACCATTTAGTCATTATGTCGATGTCATAATGGTTCAAGTTCATTTTTTGCAGTACACATTGGTTTAAAAAGAGTTTGTTGAATCCTAAAACATCACATCTTGTGAAATTAGATGTATCTTTAAATATACCGATTTTCACGTTTTTAATTTATTTTTTTACATGTTTACTACATTATGGTAAAAGGCACAAACTCAACTTGAATCATAGTGCATTTAACAATGCATAATTTATAATATAAACAATGCAATGCATTTTTTCGGTTCAAAATTGTTCAATTCGGCTTATCTCTAAGATCTCTAAGATCTCTTAGATATGTTTTCTAGGGGCTGAATGGATACAAAGTAAAATATAATTAATTAAAGTTATCTACATGACACTTTGATTTTGTGTAAAAAAAAATCGGATTGGTTTGCAGAAAAAAAAATGTGCTTTCCTGTAAAGTTGGTTTTTTGGGTCGGAGGAACAGATAACAAGCATAAAAATTATTCCTCACAATGTCCGTTAGTCTTTAGTATATATTACAAAATACCTCGTACAGTACATACTCGTATACCATTACGATATAAATCCTCTAGGGGTTGTCAATATGTTTCCGATGGACTATGAAATTTCAGACACAGTCCAAACTCGTTCAACTTTATTTCACTAATGAATTTGAGATTTCATTGCGTCCCATCGTGATGGGTGTTGAGCCCTATTGCCATAGATATATCATATCGACTCACAGCTTAACTTGCCTTCTAAAATACACAGACCGAACACAAATGTATTTCTACAGATTTGAACGCGCGGCCTTTGGATTAGCTGTCGAAATGTTCAAACCACTGGACCACTGAGACATTCTGAAACCACTACAGAAAAGAGTTATAAATGTAAATAAAACAACTGCCATAGTTTGCTAAACTAGTCTCGTAGCCACAAAATAACTGGCCCTTAGAGTGTCGTATTGTTCCACCTTAAAACAGTTTTATTGGTGAAAACACGATCTCAAGAATAAATTTTACGCTAAGTGCAGAAATTTTGCGGTACCTTACCTCGTTTATGTAGAAACAGACGTTGGAGACAAAGGAAATGCCTCTTAAATTCTGCAGATATGAGTATTTTGTCGACTTAAGTTCCTTAAGATGATTTCGGTTGCTTGAAATTATACGAAGAAATGTTGAATCTTTGAGGAAGAGATTGTGTACTTTATTTTTTGCTCATTAGCTATTCGTTTTAAAGTCCATTAACCTTATTTAGGCAAATATGGTCGACAAAGTTTGTTACATTTGGGGAAACCATTACGAAATTTGAAAAATTCTGTCTAAAATCCCGACATTTGAAAAAGAACTCCGGACATTTTAGCCACAATACTAAAAAATAAATCTCACATATAGAACAGCTTTTCACCAGTTTTTGGCTTGGCGGTTGTTTTATAAACAACCCTTATGACATAATATGTTGACCAGGATCACAACGAAGATAATTAGGTAAACCGCGTCAAAATCGTTACTCAACGATTCTCGAGTTAAAAACGGAACATGCAGACACAAATTCGCAAGATTGTAGTTATGGCCTTAAATGCTAAAAATAACACATTTCATTTAATATGCACGAAATGGAAAAGCGGTTTCGAAATCCATCGCTTCGGAAAGAACCCGTATTTTTACCTAGTGTGGGCTAGTGACTTGTCCAGTTTGTCCACCGAGATTCAAGATTCCAAATTTTTTACTGCACATATTGCACGAAATATATTAATTTATATCTGTGTATTTAAAGTATTCTCCAATAAACGTATATTTTATTTATATTATTATTTATTACTATCAAGAGTATGTTTCTATTTATAAATCAAGTATTTATAGAAGCCAGATTTTGAAGCGATACAAATGATTTGTCGTCTGCGTCTCATTTGGTTGGGCATTATATTTGTTTATGGTCTATTCAGTTTATTTAACAACTCATTTATACGTCGCATTATTTATATATAATATTCCTTATCCTTTAATTCCTTATTTTATGCAGATGTATACATTTTTTAGCCCAACTTACATATTTTGTATATATATTTCCCGTATTATATTTCTTTCATCATGTTCTATTGTTTTTACAAATATGATATGTATCTTTTACAAAATAAACCATTTTAATTTTAATTCATTATATACGGTCATGCATAAAATTTAATTAAAATTTGATAACTTTACGTATAGTAAGGTGGTAGAGCTGGTGCCGGGCTCGACTGTGGAGGTACCACCATCTTACTCGCAAATCCTCCCGAAGTTATTCGGGGAGAGTAAGAGAACAGCTCTCAGGCAAAAAAACCAGGCGGCCCACCATTGCCTGCGCCCGATGGATGGCGGTATATCCATCCCCAATTGCCGGGCCTTATTATAAAACAGACTGGTGACGGGCAGCGGCGTCACTGGTGCAAGGGTTTAGGCACCGCGCTCACCAACCCGCCTGCCCAGCGTGTGTGATTATGGGCATTTCTTCCAGGAGGACCGCCAAAGTGGCGAAATCCTGGAAAGGCCTATGTCCAGCAGTGGACGAAACAGGCTGATGGATGGATGGATGGATGGATGTATAGTATGTGCTCTATCCGTTTTAGAATTTTGGGTATTCAACATGTTTAAAAATACAACTAAGAAATCAGAAATTTCTATAACGTCGCATTTAAACATCGATTTTTCTGAAATAACAACTTTTTGTTCTTGAATTTGGGAAATCGTTACTAAAAATTTATAACATTAATTCACGGTCCGCCCGTTTGATCGTAATTTTAACCAAATGTCAATTTGAACTTTAGTGGATAGATCTTATCGAGCAGGATGTAGTTTGGATAGTCGAGTTGCTCCTACCGAATGGCGAACTTCAATACCTGTCTAACTCTTCGATAATAACTTGGTTGAAACTAGCTAAGTTTATGTCTGCTTTCGCCGACTTGCCTGAAGGTCTCTCTGTATTGCTAATTTGCATTTACCTATAATTTACAGGGTGACTTTAAACTTAACATCAAATATTTTAGGGCGAATAATATTTTACTGTGTCTAAATTGAGAGCTAAGTTAAATTCCTCAAAAAATTGCCAACAGAAATAAAATTAAAATTCACATTTCCTCATTTTTTAAATCATACTGTGAGTTTTGAATCATCCATCCATTCATCAGCCCGTGTTCGTCCACTGCTGGACATAGGCCTTTCCCAAATTTTGCCACTCATGTCGGTCCTCCGTCCTCCTCATCCAGCCGCCCCCCCGCAACGTCCTTCTGGTCGTCGGTCCAGCGGGCACGAGGTCGGCCTACACAACGCTTTGCTCTCCATTCTTGTGGTCTCCATTCTAAAGCCTTTCGGTTCCAACGGCCATCATGTCGGCGACAAATATGGCCTGCCCACTGCCACTTCAACTTACTGATTCTGTAGGCTATGCTGGTTACTTTCGATTTACTTAAGATTCTATCCATCAGAGATACCCCAAGCATAGCCCGCTCCATAGCTCGCTGACCCTTTGTAAGAGACCACGTCTCAGCACCATACGTCATCACAGGATTTTTGAATGCATAGGTTCAATGTTCTTTTAATTTGCGTGGGTATATTTTTGGGAAATTAGTTTAGTATGATAAGCAGAATATGTGGTTTTATTTAGATAAACATGTCCATTTACACCCTGTATAAATATTTGTGCAACACACTTTGGTTGGGAAACACGGAAATTTCATGTTAGAATGCATATAAGAAAATGCTTTTTAGCAACAAAATTTATGGTCATTCTAACGGAGCAGTTTGAAAAATTGCAACAAAAATAAATTAAAACAGCGAAAACTGGAACTCCAAAAATATTATTACTTTGATAATCGCGCAGCGCCACTTGGTTTTGGCCACGTGGTTTTCACTTTAAAACGTAATAAAAAAATTAAATTATAATGATTATTTATTCCAAACTTAGTTAATATTCCTTAATAAATAACTCGGGCTAGGTAAGAAGTCACCCTGTATCCAAAATAACTTTGGACAAGACGGTTGAATTTATTAACTAGACCACAGAGACGATTGGAGAATGTTATTAAATTACAATGTTACACTTGTTAAATTGTCTATGGTCTAATAGGTGAATCGACTATTAATTTTCATTACCAATCTTAACCTCTGATTATAAATGATGAAGTCTTATTTTCATTAGAAGGCACGTCGGTTTCTTACACAAAGCATCGGTTACGTACGCCTTTTGTTCAGTTGTGTGCAGCGCTGTTACTCTTGCGTTGTGCCTTCTACAGAAAGTCTCTGAACTCTACGCCATACGTAATGTATATGTATGTCGTCAGCATATCTTAAAATTTTGCATATCATAATCTGCCTAGGAAGATCGTATTTCTGTTGAAATTAAGGGATTAACCTCGCTCCGCTCTGCTTCGCTTGGCTCCTCAAATTTATTTACATGTAAACCTAACAAGCTCTTTCTCGCTCCGCTTCACTCCGCTCGTCGTTGCAACTATTTTTGTCTTTTTGTTGGATGACATTCATAATTTTGTAAGAATTTTTCGGGACAGTATCAGATTTTATATGTACTATGATCACTGTGAATGTCACTTGAAGAAAACGTGGGAATTCACTCGTTTTTCAGGGTTCCGTAGTACCTAAAAGGTAAAAGGAACCTTAATGGTGAGACTCCGTTGTCCGTCCGTCCGTCCGTATGTCACAGCACAGCCTCATAACTTTAGCACCGTTAAAGATAAAGACTTGAAATTTGCCACGAAAATATCATTCACTTGCCTTTATAATACGGTAAAGAAATTAAAATTTTAAGTTGTTCAAAATATTTCCAATATAAAATAGAGAAAAATAAAAAAAGTATCCTAAGAATACAAAATGGATATTACATTGTAGATACTAAGAAGCTGATTTTAAAAATATTTACTTTTACTATGTTCACTGGCACCGATTTCGAGAAATCTTTGAAAACCACAAAAAGTGCATGTCCCCCCTTTTATTTCCGAAGCTAATGAACCGAAAAATATGCAAAAAATCATGGTAATTTGAGATAACGTGAAGATTACAGTAAAAATAAGCGGATGAGAAATTCACGATAGCAAAATTACAAAATTGAATTTTTCATCCACCAGTTTTATTTTGAGTACGGTATACAAATATTGGAGTCTGTCTTTTGTGGTACAAACAATTCTTTTTTTAGATTTTAAATACCTTCTTCCTGACTTCAAAACTGTCGAATTACGGAACCCTAGGTATGTGAGTCTGACTCGCACTTGACCGGATTTTTTAAGTCGATTTTTTTTTGCTCTGCTTTTTATTACAATCAATCAATCAATTTAGGTACCTATGTTATTTAAACATGAGACGGGTTGACTAAGATACATTTTTTTCTAGTGACTTAATTCCTGCAGTCGTTAAAGAACAAAAAAAAATGCCTATGGAAATGTGTTGTGATGACGTTACTGAATATCAAACTAGGGTTCCGTACCTCAAGAGGGAAAAAACGGAGCCCTTATAGGATCACTTTGTTGACCGTCCGTCTGTCCGTGAAGACCCTTTATCTCGGGAACGCATAAATGTATCAACTTGAAATTAAAACCATATAGGTACTCAAGTCTACAGTCCCTTGAAGCTGTGAAAAAATCAAACTTCTAAGTTAACGTAAAATAATGATACGGTGTTTTATGCCGCGAAAAACATATATTTCAAAACTGTGAAGGGAATCACAATTTAAAGGGTATTTTCCGTTGACTTAGAACTATGAAATTTGGCAAGTACATATTACCGTCTTATACAACAAGTAAAAGGAAAAATCTGAAAACTATACATTTGTATTTAAATCATAACAAATATAGTGAGTCTGCAACGGAATTTTCGGTGAAAGAGTCCGACTCGCACTTGTCCGTTTTTTATTTTTCATTTAGTTTAGGATTTGATTTACTTATTTTAAAATTTATCGGATAAAAATATTTCAGGAAAGATATTACCAAGATATTAATTTATTCAGTCCCTACTTAAGGGAACTTCTGTCTTAAGTTATTACGTAATTAGCTAAACTAACAACATCTTATAGTGACCGTATCAATATTAAAAATCTTTTAGTTTTAGGCAAATACATTGACTCGGCCATCGCATGAAAACAATGTATCTCACAAGTAATACATAATATATTAAATTAGATTATTTAGTGCGATTGCAAAGTCAAACTATTTATTTAAAAGATTTTTAATATTGATAATGTCACTATAAGATGTTGTTAGGTTAGCTAATTACGTAATAACGTAAGACTGAAAGTCCCTTAAGTAGAGACTGAATAAATTAACCGACTTGTTAAGGATCTCACAACTTTTTTCGCTAGAGGAACTAAGTTTAGAAGACTTGGTTTTTTTACAAGTTTTGTTTTTGATGGCATCTAATTTCTTTTTGTAGATATTCCTACTTTTTTTCCTTTGCGGTACCTTCTACTTCTTGACGGGTAAGTACACTGATTCATTCAGTGCAAATGTAACTTCGTAATCCTATATATTTAACTCTGTAATTTATAATATATTTATATATATATATATGTAATCAAATTTATTTATGCATTTGGTGTATCTAGAAAACTGGACCGAAATTGCACAATGTTTTAGTTTTTCCTTGATTTATACACTAAATACTAATTGTGTCCTAATTTTGAAGCATCTTTGTCTGCCAGAAGTGCCTTAGAGTTTTGATGATCGGTCAGTAAATGCGTGATAAAATTGAGAAACTTTGACTAGTTATAATTCTTAAATTACTAGTTTAAATTTAATGAAATTTGAAATTTACCGTGTTTATGCAATAAAAGTATCTGTTTCTTTACTGAAAATTCAGGTTTCTAGTTTTATCCACAACAAAATTGTGGGTTGTCGAAAATGGCCTGAACTGTTTCGAAAAAAGGATGGTACGGCCAGCCGTGCCGCTTTTTAGCTCGACTTGGCGGGGGCACCTGCCGTGCCCGCAGATTATTAGAGTGCATTACAATGTAAAGAGAAGAATTTAAAAATTGTGCGCTTGTCTTGATAACAAGAGGTCGCAGGTTCGAAACCTGGCCCGAGGAATTTTTTCAAATTCCTGTTTTTACATTTGTCTCTAATTTATCTTTTCTAATTTGTAATGCACTCTAGTTATTATTAAGAGTAATCCAAAGCGATGGATTTCGCAATAAAAACATAATTTCAGGAAAGATATTCCTTGAAACGGTTTTCGAATCGGTAATATTGCAAAAAAAAGAATAGGGCAACTTTCAATTGTCAATGTTTGATTTAGATTTCTTAACATTAACAAAAGCCTCGGTGCCCAGTACATTTTATAAGTTGGTCTACTAATACAGATCGCGCCAAACTTCTAGTCCCATACATTTAGAAGAACGGCCCATACAATGTCGTGTTTAGAGGTTTGGCGCGACCTGTACTCGTAAACTTGTAAAGCCTACTTAGTGTGATAGTTTTCCTTTTAACTTCAATATAATGTACTACTTCTGTGAATTTTTTCACATATCTATAAACAACCGTTTAGCTGGCAGGGGGGGGGACGCTTGACTCTAACAAAAATTAGCAATTTAAAGCTTAATATTTCGCCAACGGAACCGTAAATCGAAAAACAGTTTTCACATACCCACAATGTTTTTATACGACCTATCCAACGATACCTCACACTATGGGACAGAAGAGAAAAAAAATCATCCCCAATTTACGAGTATGGCAGGTAGGTACATAAACTTAAAAAAAAAAAATTCGAGATTTTATTTTACAATTTTGTTGATGCGATTAATATGTATATCCATAGCAAATTACAGCTTTCTAGTACTCTTAGTCTCTGAGCTAATCCGCGGACAGACGGACATGGCGAAACTATAAGGGTTTCTTGTCGGACTACGGAACCCTAAAAATGAGATGAACGTCACTGGATAAAAAATAAATAAAAATGACATTTATTTAACAGATCATAATGCATTATAGCAGTTCTTAATTATATATAAATTCTTATTTGTTAAGTTTATGCTTATACCATATAACACGGGACTAGGCAAGCGCACTTATCCCCCTCTGCCGAAGTACATGAACAATTTGTTCATGTAAGTTTGCTTGTGTGCACGTTTTGATTTAATGTGACATATCAATTTTTTGCATGCGTGTGCGTGAATGAGTAAATGTGTGCTGTGCGTGTTTACCTCCCCTCCCGTGGAAAACGGCAGAATAATTTCAGTACTAAGAGTCGCGCTTTGCCAGGTCCCGCGTTAAATGGTCTAAGAGTTTATGGCACTAACTATTATTATTAGAGTGCAACACAAACTAGAAAATATTAATTAGAAACAAATGTATGGACAAGAATTTGAAAAATTTCTCGGGCCAGGATTCGAACCTGCGACCTATTATCAAGACAAATGCGCTACCAATTTATGCCAATGTTAAAAAGCATGACGACTCAGCATTTGTTCCTGTACAGAAAGTATAAGGAACGCTGTTATTCTGTAATATATACTGCTATTTTAGGTAGTACATATATTTAGTTATCCATTGGTAACAATCAGAATTCATTACAAGCCAAACGGCAATCTGACCCAACGAGCAGCCAAAACCTCATTCGGAACACTCAAATAATGCTCTAATGGTGGCTTGACCAGCAACACGGAAATCCTGTAATTGGATTTATACAAACCAACCACGTTTGTGTATGGATTTATAGTTCAATTCTCACATAAACCGTTACATGGCTTGCCGCGGTGTAATTTATCATTTTAGATAAGCTGTAAAAAATATCTGTGTGTTTTACACAAATAAAGCGAATATTTCTTAACACACAAGGGATAAAATGTAAAATTTACTAAGTATAAGTAATATGTCAACATTAAGCTTACTGGTCGTTTTTATGCCACTTTACATACTTTATTCAATATTTTATTGTAAATAAATAAATAAATAAATTTATTTGATTCCAAAAAAATTAACATAACACAGGTTATACATATAGAAAGAACTCTGCTTAACAAACATATTTTTGTGTATCACATATGTAGCATCTGCTGCTGAGTAGGTTGTTAGCCTGTATTTCAGCATACAGCGCCTCTATCCTCAGATATATAGTTATATTACAAAGCCCATTTTAAAAACAATTCAGGCGTGCAAGGAAAACAAAGGATATAATCAAATGTTAACAAAATAGAAAAAGGGTGTAAATTATAAACAATAAACCATGTTAACTTCAGTCCTCTCTGTGTGTGAAATGAAGATGTACGTGAGTGTGTGTGAGAGGGTGAATAGTATGTGTAGTGAACTGTTAGATGTATAAATATTATGGAGGTTAAAATATATACATTATAATTTGTATTTATTCATACATTTATAACATTTATACATCGATAAATAAATGTAGCCTTAAGTAAATAAAGAGTCTTCAATTAGGCTAAACAAAAATTTAGTTATAAAAATTCAAAGAATTACAATTTTATTTCACAACGGTTAATATTTTTTCTGTTTCATTGTAGGATACTTTTTGGAGCCAATTTGTCAAAACCTTTTTTGATTCTCTCCTGGTCAAGGTATAAATATTCAGTATTTTATTAACTTTATTGTATAGGTAGGGACCTAGGAAGGGGTTATATCTCCGAATAAAAGAGGTTTTCATTGAGATTCCCATATTTCGATCACACACTGCATATTTTTTTCGCCTAGTTAGATGATCAGGATTGTATTCCAACTCACTATGTTGTTTCATCACAATGCTAAGCAAAAAGAGCTGCCGCACAGTTAGTACTTCACAATATTTGTAAAGGAGCTCAGTTGAGTAGATATAAGGTTTAAAAGTACACACTTGTGAATCAAGATTATGAACGTCTCGCCATAATTGCAAAACTCCAAGAAGAGAACAGCTCTCAGGCAAAACCAGGCGGCCCACCATTGCCTGGGACCGATGGATGGCGGTATATCCATCCCCAATTGCCGAGCCTTATATAAAACCGACTGGTGACGGGCAGCGGCGTCACTGGTTGGTGCAAGGGTTTAGGCACCGCGCTCACCAACCCGCCTGCCCAGCGTGTGTGAGTATGGGCATTTCTTCCAGGAGGACCGCCAAGAGTGGCGAAATCCTGGAAAGGCCTATGTCCAACAGTGGACGAAACAGGCTGATGGATGGAGATAAAAGGTCCCCGCGGTACATTGAATATTTTTGCAAAATTTCAAATTTAGTTATATTTATAAATACAATTTTTAAATCTCAAGCGGAAAACAGGGCAGAGATAAGCGCTTTGAAATCGAGAACCACTCCACGGATTTGGATGTCGTTTTTTTATCATCATCGTGGTGATCTTGGTCAAGACAGTTATAAAGGATGTTCATAAAATAAGGCCCAAGCTAAAATTGGGAGACAGATTGAATAAGTGTGGGTGGAGCCGCGGGCAAAAGCTAGTAACTATATATTTAAAAAAATATAGTATTCAGCCAACCTTCGAGACTTTAAATTTTCTCGGTATTATACTACCAATGAAACAGAACAGCGCAAATGAAAAAAAATTTGGGCGTGCCCATACAACATTTATCAGGAATGTGAAAACACAATTTTACTTTCGCATGAATGTTTCATTCATTCATTCGTTTACTCAATGTTTTCTTGGAAAAGTCGTACAGTATGATCAGTAGCCGTGTCATATTTTAATTTACAAAATTTCAACCCCAACTAATGAGCAGTACCATAATATAAATAACGTATTCTATCTCCATACAAACGGGCCGAAATGAACCCCCCCCCAAAACTCAGTTCAACTCGGTTTACGACAGTCGCGGTCGCACCGCAGTTACGTACGCACGTTGTCTCTGTGATGCTCCCGCGCATTTTCGTAAATAATGGCACGAAATTACAGAGTATGTTGTGCATTGTATGGTTGCTTAAATATAACTTTTATGGTAATAATATAGCATTATCAAATACGTAAAGAGTCAGTTCGCAGCCCTAGCGTGTGTTTAGACACCGAACGGCTGTAGGTATTGATTTCAAGGACACCGCCTAGTTAAACTACTGTTGTTACCTATACCGTGGCAGTACTGTCAATACCACGTTACGCACAGATACCCATCAAATTGTAATGGGTTACTCTGCATACAAAGAGAGACAAATGGTCTGTCAGTTTGTCCGTCGATGATTTATTATTGCTTCTAAGCTGTTAGAACTGTTATATGATATTTACCACAAATGCAGTTTGATATTGCACAAGGCGATTCGGTATTATTTGGTATGTGGCATTATTTATTTGTAACATGTAAATATAAGGTAACTTTAATTTATGCAGCCAAATTCTTACTGAAGACTAACAAGGTTAGATGAAGTTAATACTTGCGATTGTCGGCACTTGGTGAAACATCATCATGGTTGAAGAAAACACTTGTACTGTTTCACAAAATTACAATATTTATATTTCCGACTAGATTCGCCTTAACGACATTTCCCAGGATTTCATAAATGTACGAGTGTATCACAAAAGCTGTTCAAGTATGTGAAAACAGGATGACAATAATCACCAACACCAAACATGAGGGTAATTGATTACTAGTTAATACCAAATGTCAATAAAATTTTTCGTTGGGTAGTCTACTAATCAGTGTTTGACGTTTGTAGTCAAATTATTTTCCCTAAAAGTGAGGAAAATTTTCCGTCATGTAAAATTAAAGTCAAATAATTAAATAGCACTAATGTAAAAGGGTGTAAGGATGTAAAATTAATTAAATTTTGTGTGTCAAATGTCAAAACGATGGATAAAATGAAATGTCAAATAATTTATTAAATAAAGTAATTTAACATTGGAGATCGGTTTAAGTCCAGTTGTTCATTTGAAGGATATATTTTTAACGTTGTAATGAGTCAGTTTATTTATTTCTAAAGCTTCTAGCGCGTTAATTTTCTTGCCTTTTTCACAAATATGATGTGATTTAAAGTTTGTGATTTGGTCAAATTTATGGTTTTCCGCAATTAAATGATTAGCAAAATTTAACCAAGGTTAGATGATTCTCTTTGTGAAATTCGTAAATTATTGTTTTCGTGTTAGAACTGCCTGCTAAGTTTCAAGTTCTTAAACTTAATGGTCCTAAAGATTTCGTGGTGAGAGAATGATTAGAGTAGATAGGTAATGTATTTCGCTATTATATTATAATACGAGTACCTAAATAGATGTGCCGAGCGCATTTATTATCGTTAATAATGATGCCGGGTCTGTTTGTATTGCCTGTCAAATAGTTACGAATATTACAACCCATGATGACATTTGGAATGATAAATTGATCTGCTTCTGAATAAAATATTTCAGTTAAATTTAAGTTATCTCAGGCTTTATCAGGAATTTTAAAATATTTTTTATACAACCCTTAATTGTATCCCACCGCGATGATACTTGAGACAACACATTAACGATCTTCCGCAATTTCTATCCACCCCTTAAGATTGTTAATCTTGAGGTGCATGAATGGAGCACACCTTGGGCAGTTAGGGAAAGATAGAACTAATAGACTATGAGGGTAAAGTTGGTAACCTTATTTCGTCGAGTACCAGCATTAAAAAGTCTCCGACAGACGCAGGACAATAAGTAAATCTTAAAAAAGCTGGCTGACATTGGCGAAACCTGGCAGGTTGTGTAAGGTCATAAAAAAACATTGTTCCGACAGAAAAAAATGGCCAGGCCGAATTATGTCAAATTAAGGGATTTCCTAAAAGCCCACAACATGACGTTGGTTGCATGCTGTCACTCGATAGGTTAAAATCAACCCCCGTATGTGACGTTAAAATTGGTTAGACAGACTAAAGTGACAGGGCCGAAAATATTATTCTAATTATACGAATTGAGTGTTATCGTAAACAGTTAATGCTAATGTTGATGTTAATGTTAATGCAGTTGAATGTTAGTACCATAATGAGATATTTTAATATAAATAATTAAAAATCCACTTGTTTTATGAATGTGTACAATTCAGGCAGGCCAGATTTCTTTCTTTCTTTCAGAAACGTTCTTTCAGATGGAAAACATTGACATTGATGCTGCCATCTATTATGTACAACTCAAACTTGACAGACGTTTGTGTTCGACAGACCTACAGCCTTTGTTCTTCCAAGTTTCGTTTCCAAATTGATACAATAGAACCTCAAACCGACAAATTCTCGACAAGGGGACGATATATAACACAAAGTGTACCACAAATTGTGTGTACCGAGTCAGTAATCTGAATTCTGGCGAGAGCACTTCATCCTCAAGGCTGAATATAACGTCCTACGTGTTTGTTAATGTTAACAGCGGCTTTGCTGTCGCGTGGTGTGTGATGGGGTTGCTGAACACTGCCTCCGTGTTAAACGACTCGTACTAATTAGTGAATTTGGATACGGGATTTCTGCAAAATTTTTAGCAATGTTATTTTAGTCAGAAAGGTTTTATTTGAAGATTGCACACATTGAAAATGAAAATGAAAATTATTTATTGCACAACAAAGGATTTGTATACATATATTTAGTGGCCAGGGCCTCCAATTAGATGTTCAAAGGGACATCTGTGCTAGGAGGACCTACTCCTCCCCACCTACACGTTAAGTTTTTGTTGATGTTATAAAGTCATTTTACAAATGACGTGATAATGTAATTTTTTCTTATTTTGACGCGGGAGTATAAATGTGGTTCGAGTATAAATATTCCTGTTTCAGTTTCGACCAAAAAGCTCACGAGAATTATAAATCGTAATTCCAGGCTGGTTATTACCCATAAACAAGGTGTCGGAGGTGTTCACTGGTGTAAACTTTTAAATGCAAGTCACGATCCACACTTTGTACACCCGCTTTTCACTAAGGAATATTACGTTTATTTATTTTTTCATAAATAAATAATATTTATGCTTTTTAAAAGCTTATAATTAGTATTTTATAAAAAGAGGTGAATAATAAATACGAAAAAAAGAAGAAATTTGTTCGAAGTATATTTCGGGCCCTATGGGGCCCGGCGTAAGTTCATTTATTTTGTTGATTCCTTAACATGTTTAAAAATTTAAATAAATTTTAATGCGAAATCCATGAACTAGAAAGGATAACAATATGCTGAAAATAAACAGATTAAAAAAATATTTTGTCATGAGGCCTCGGCATCCTAAAAGGTGGTAGAGCTGATGCCGGGCTCGACTGTTGAGGTACCACCATCTTACTCGCAAATCCTCCCGAAGTTATTCGGAGGAGAGTAAGAGAACAGCTCTCAGGCAAAACCAGGTGGCCCACAATGGCAATGGCAATGGCCTGGGACCGATGGATGGCGGTATATCCATCCCCAATTGCCGGGCCTTATATAAAACAGACTAGTGACGGGCAGCGGCGTCACTTTGGCACCGCGCTCACCTACCCGCCTGCTCAGCGTGTGTGAATATGTGCATTTCTTCCAGGAGGACCGCCAACTGGCGAAATCCTGGAAAGGTCTATGTCCAGCAGTGGACGAAACAGGCTGATGGATGGATGGATGGATCTTGAACCCAATACGGGAGCAGTGTACACTGACAACAGTTAAATTAGGGGTAAGATTATAAGCTATTGTTAACGATGTCGACATTTATGTAGCTTTTGTCTAGAGTCTAGTTGGAGCCTTCCAGGAATAAGGTAACACTAAAAGTTTCCGGAACTGGCCACTTACATAAACAATATTTAAAAATTTATTGCAACATTTGAAAATAGAACTCTTTGGCTGTAGAATGCAGTTTGTTTCATCTGACTGTCTTTTGTTTTTACCTTGTGGCGCCATTTAAAAAATTGTGTGTCTGCATCAACATGGATTTAACTCGGGAAAATTTTCGTAGTATGATTTCCTACGATTTTAAGTGTAATTTGACAGCTCAACAGAGCATCGCTCGGCTTGAAACAGCTTTTGGCAATGAAGCACCATGCAAGACGACTGTTTATAGCTGGTTTGCAGAATTCAAGCGTGGTCGTATCAATCTCAGTGACGAATCTCGCGATGGTCGGCCGTCCACCGCTGTGACCAACAAAAACATCGATGCTGTGCGCCGTATGATTGAAACAGACAGGCATGTGACCTACCATGAAATTCGCGCATCCTTAGAAATAGGCATGAGTCAAATACAATCAATCCTACACAAACATTTGGGTGTGAGAAAGCTGTGCTCGCGGTGGATCCCACACAACTTGACCGAGGCTCAAAAAACGGACCGCGTCACTTGGTGCAGTGCCATGCTTACCAGATTCAACGAAGGTGCGTCAAATTTGGTGTGGGACATAGTAACAGGTGACGAAACATGGATTTATTGCTACGATCCCAAAACAAAGCAGCAATCGAGCGTATGGGTCTTTCAAGATGAGCCGAAACCAACCAAAGTGGCGCGCGTGAAAAGTGCATCTAAGCGGATGATTGCTTCTTTTTTTAATAAAACTGGACACGTGGCTACTGTTGCTTTAGAGAATCGTCGTACCGTGAATAGTGACTGGTACACGACCATTTGTTTGCCGGAAGTTATTGACGAACTCCGTAAAAATAACCGTAAACGCCGTATCATCCTGCACCACGACAATACTAGTTCTCACACGGCCCGACAGACAAACGACTTTTTGAAGACGAAAAATGTAGAACTCATGAGTCATCCTGCATACAGTCCCGACCTGGCACCTTGTGACTTTTTTCTGTTCCCAAAAATTAAGAACCAATTATGCGGTCAATGATTTTCATCACCAGAAGAGGCTGTCGAGGAGTATGAAAAACACGTTTCAGAGGTCACCACAGGGGAGTGGCACAAAAGTTTTCAAAACTGGTTTGATCGAATGAAAAAGTGCATAGACGCCAAGGGAGATTATTTTGAAAAACAATAAATTAATTTTGTACCTTTAATAGTATTTTTTCATATTCATTCCGGAAACTTATAGTGCGTCCCACGTATAGCGATAGGATCTCAAGCCTCTTTGCGGAATTAATTTGGAAGATACGAGCAGAGTGTGGAACTTATTAGATTTGAAATATTGTTTAAATCAACTTATGCTCTGCAACTAAGAAGTTTCGCTTGGTTTATCTATAATTACATTTATAATAATTAATAATTTAGCAACCTTTTCCTCTTATTTAGCAGGGCCTATTTAAAAAGGCATATTAGAAAATAATTTTATATTTAGACGGTAATGTAATGAAGCATGGTGTTATAATATAGGTAATAGTGATCTTTGTCATTCTAATTAATAGAAAGGCTAAACCAGTAAACAAATAATGGCAATGAGATCACGTACTACTTTTTTATATAGCTATGTTCATAGGCATTTTAATTTTATTCCTTAATTAATAGATGTTTTACAAGATATGGTTGCCAAATTTGGTTTTCATCTGGGTATCAAATGTATCAGAGAACTACATTCTTAAGACAACAATCGTATTTAAAATGACTAAAGGTACTTGCAAGATTATTTTACTCAAGCACAATTGGTACTCATTTAAGTGCCCACAGTAGACTACCTACCGAATATCTTTGTAAGATCTTGAGTTTTGATATCATCAGAGTTTCAAAGCGTTGAATGAAACTTGTTCTACTTCATTACAGACATACCTACTCGTAATTGTTGATTTTATCTTTAGAGTAATTTTGCAAACGTGGTAAGAAAGTTTGTAAGATAACAGAATAAGGTACGAGTAATATAATGATCTTTACATATAAACCTATTAACTATTTTTATAGTAACCTATGTTCTTTTATGCGCTGCTGAAATGTAAATACTGCTACAATTTTTTTGTATATTCCTTTTACCTTTAGTAGCATATAAAAATATTGATATTCAAACTTGTTTAAGGGTTGAGTTCTTAAGACGTTACCGCGAAATTATTAGCACAATTTGGAGTCCTATAAATATTATAAAGGAGAAGCTTAAAAAAATATATTTCATATTATTGGAACCTTTTTGAAATTCCTGTTAAACAGAAACACGATTGAAAAACTTTCACTTTATAGGAATGATTATTGAAACGAGGTCTTCAAATATACTTTTTCTTCTCGTTTGACGAATAGGAATCACCTACAGAACTCAAAAATATTTTATTAGATGGATTTTAACAAAATCTAGATTAAAATACAAGGAAATTCGGCTAGTAAACTTATTTTTTTATAAAAAAATAAAAAAACGACTTTTTCTATTTCGCCTTGAATTCAACTTTCTCCCACTGCGTGTTTTTCTGCTTGGAAATAGAGTGAGCCTGAAAAAATCATAATGAACATAAAATCTTCTATACTATTCCACAAGTTTATTAAATATTTATCTCCTGACCGGTTTCGCCTTTACGGCATTTTCAAAGGAGTTATATAAATCTAAATTAGTGTCATTGATTCTACGGATTGATTGATTTTCACGGGTTCTCTGGGTGAATTCACAAGAATAACTTTGCAAATTTTATGCTCTTATTAGGTTTGTGGGTAATTAATTGTTTTTATGGCTCTTTGTCCTTGTTTTTTATTATTGTGTAAGATAAAAATATATGTAGGTAAGTTATTTGTTTTTGGTATTGGATGTGCAGTGTATGTTATACTTATATAATGTGTTACTTTATTTCTTCACTATTAAATTAGGTCCAGCCTGTAATGACAGTGTAAGTTTCTTAATCAATAAATAAAATACTCTAGCAAACGTTTTAATTTAGATTTATATAATTCCTTTGAAAATGCCGCAAAGGCGGAGCCGGTCAGGAATAAATATATACTAAATATGTGGACAAGTGACTTTTTGTTCATTATGTTTTCCAAGTTCCACCAAGTACCAATAATCAATAGTATCAACATTTTGAAAAAATCACATATTAGCATTTATTTCATTATCAAAATAAGCCTACATACTACAGACGTCCAAATCACGTATCACTCAGATTTAATCTGTGGATTCAACCGTTTGCCATTTATGATGATCTGTGGCCTGAGGAGGTTGGTACGGACTTGTGAGGAGTACGCAAGTGGTCACGGGTTAACATATAACGTAAAGAAAAGCCAATGCATGGTCTTTGAGGCCGGTATAAAACGGCCCTTTAATTTACCACCGGTGCTGCTGAATGGTATGCCTCTAGAAAATGTTGAGCAGTTTAAGTACCTAGGGCACATACTAACTACCGGCCTCAAGGACAATGCGGACATTGAGCGGGAGCGGAGGGCGCTGTCAATAAGAGCTAACATGATAGCCCGCAGGTTTGCGCGATGTTCACAGGAAGTCAAAATTACACTATTTAGGGCGTACTGTACATCACTCTACAGCTGCAGCCTGTGGGCAGATTACACTAAGCGAAGTTACAGCGACCTTCGCGTCCTGTACAATAATGCATTCAGGATATTGTTGGGGCTGCCCCGATTCTGCAGCGCCTCTGGCATGTTCGCAGAGGCACGCACTGACTGCTTCTCCACCATTATGCGCAAGCGCGCCGCATTCTTTGTGCGGAGAGTTAGGGCCAGTTCCAATGTTGTCCTGAAAATTATTGGAGACAGACTAGACTGCCCTTTTCTCCGGCACTGCTGTGATAGACATATCGCATTAGCAGTGCCGGTGAGAAGGTATTGAAATTGATATTTTTATTTTATTTTATTTCGATTTTTGTAATTTGATTATATATTATATTAGATATTAATTATTTGATTTATGTACCTATGTAACAAACAAATATGGATCACTGTTATCCGAAATAAATGAAATTTAATTTAATTTAATTTAAGCAATGAAGAACATTGTTCAAAAAACATTTGATTTTTTCATTAGAAGCAGTAGTATCTGAAGAACAATTTTATAATAATAGACTTGCTTTTCCTCTGCTAAGAATGGCATTTTACAGCGGATCATTTACACCTATAGCCATATTTTTAATAAAACCTTAAAGCTTCATAAAATAAAACATGATTTTGTAAATTTTTTTAAAGTGAATTTGCTTAATATAGCCAAATTCATACTGGAGACTCGGACCGAGATTGAATTGGTCCACCCTTTCTGTGAAATACTCATAAGCAAATCGAGATTGTTCTTGAGTAAGTATTGTAAAACGGCAATTGAATCTTGTTCCTGACCACTTTCCAAGTCTCCAGTATTAATTTGGCTTTATTTTATCAATCAATTATCTTTATACTCGTAAATATAACGATTTAACTTTGGGCGTTTGTGCACACACACGTATTCGATTATTATTATTATTATTATTATTATTATTATTGTTTATACACAAGCAGCTCAAAGCTGATGTTGTGTATATCACTGCACTTTAGTCTTTAAAAAAATGTCTAATTTATTTTTGAATGAGTTCACTGTGGTTGCACTAATTACAGCTTCAGGTAGACTGTTCCACCCGGTAACCACACGGTTAGGCAGAAATTGTCGACGGGGGTTGCTTGCACATTTTGATCCAACGATTTTAAGTGAGTGACCTCTGAGGTGCTGGTTTTTGTTCATTTTAAAAAGGCTGTCAAGTTCTTGAACATCATAGCACCCAGTCAGTATCTTATATGTCTCTATAAGGTCACCGCGTTGTCTGCGTTGTTGCAGCGTGGTAAGACCAAGTTCTTACTTGGTTGGTATTCAAGTTTTTAGATATACGTATAAAATCACGAATCGAACGCGAGTGAATTCACAAACGCCCTTTGCATTTCTGAATTTCTCCATCGCTCACAGGAAATCCTCAAATCGAAGTCACAATTATTCATGTGTCTCTATTCTTCTGGCTCAGGCAGCTGGTGACGCGACATAAGGTCTTTCTACATTTGCATTCTACTTGAACTGACTGCATGTAAAATAGGGAATTTTAGAATTTTTGGTAGAATCTTTAGCAGAAAACCCGCGAAGATTTTGAAATTATTTTCTTAAATAAATGTTGTAACGATTTTTTATACAACTTGTTTTTTTTTAGGAAAACGCAAAATCGACCATATAGTTTCAGAGGCTTACTAATGGAAAGTCGGGAGGGATAATTTAAACATAGCTAGATTCAGAAAATGTTGCGGTCAATATTAATCCTGTTTGTCCGAAATTTAAACAACAGCACAGTAAAATTAAATTAAGCAGTATAATGTTTTCATAGAAACGGCCGATACGACAAGCTTCCAAATCTTGGTACACGACAGTCGCGTGTGCGCAGCGCAGTTATTTAAGGACGCGGACAGTGTGAGGCGCTCCCGTGCATAATTTACGTAAGTTATGGCACGGAGTTATCGATTAGGTATATTTTCAGGTTGTGGATGTTTATATTCATTTATATCGGAACCAGAAATAACCCAAGAAAGACTATCAGTAGGTCCCAAGTTTACGTACCGATGGCCGTAGGTAATTACTTCAAGGACACTGCCGAGACAAAATACTGCTTAGTTTAATAATACTGTGACAATAACTACTGCCATGGCTCAACCTGCTGTAAAAGACTATAAAATTCAGTAGCCAAGCTTTGATAAGGGCCCATAATACCTCAATTCGCAGTCCTGCTCTAACGCTTCTGCTTTTTGATTGTCTATCGTACTTTAATCAGATGCCGCGCACGAAAAACATCAGTTATTTTGAAATCGCGGCTACACTGATTGTTTTTTCATTTTTTATGTTAAAGTTTAGAGCTGCTCTATACTAATATCAGTTTTATTATGCAAAGTTTCAGATCTAATTTCAAGTATTCATTGAATGCTATCGGTTTATTGCATGGTTTGGAGATAACTTTGTAATTTGTTTCTTTCAAAAAATTTAATGGTATCAAGTTTTCACCACAGCATTGACATAGCATTTGTCCTCAACTTTACCATATATTATTTCAGAGTGATTGTTACGGTATTTGTTGTTATAAAGCAGGATCATGCGAAACGAAGTGAGGTATTATACACCCATACGACAATCCCACCTGCGGGCTCCTCAATCCAAGTTCAACATGTTTTTATGCTGTTAGTCTGGAATTAGATGTTTTATAGGGGTGAAGAAACCAATTCCTACTTTAACGACTCTCCCGGTAGCGGTACATCAAGTACATGAAATCTTGACGAAGGCTGCCTGTAGATACACGTTGAATTTTGTATCATTCAGGAAAAGAAATAATTTGTTAGTATCGTCTATATTTACAGTTTTAGTATGAAATCAATCCTGAAGATGAAACTATTCACTTCAAATATCAAATTGTTGATTTAAATTGAGTGGATATTGTATAATTTCAGTATTGGCCTCATAATATACAATAGGTACATATTTGTTGATGTTTTTTTTTAGATGAGTAAATCACCTGTTTTTTTCCCCGAAGAAGCCTACAGGCATCGATACATCGGCGACCTGCCCGGGCGGATCATTCAGTGGGTTCAGTTCAGAAGGGATATGAGATATGCGATAGAGAGGCACCTCATAGCGTACTTGAATAAGATATTAGCCAAGTAGCACTGTGCGAGCTAAATTGCACTTTAATGCTGTGAGAGTAGCTTTTTATTTAACTTTCTTTGAAGAGTGGATTTTCTAAGCGTAGTACTATTATTTTATCCTGTGCCTGTTTTCGTCATTCAAACTACAAAAAAAAAAAAAAATTATAATACAATTCTTTATTGCATAAAAATATCAATATATGTACAAAGGCGAGCTTAATACTAATTAGTATTATTTACCAACTAACCTTTGGCAATGAGGAAATCGTTGAGGGTAGTGTCATATCACACTTCACACTAATATTATAAATGCGAAAGTTTGTGTGTGTGTGTGTATGTTTGTTACTCTTTCACACTGAAACGGCTGGACGGATTTGGATGAAATTTAGAATGGATATAGCTTATACCCCAACTAAACACATAGGCTACTTTTTATCCCGGAAAAAAGCATGCCCTTAAACCAAATAACACGCGGGCGGAGCCGCGGGCAAAAGCTAGTTTAAAATAAAATAAAAAAGTTCAATGAAAAGTCGTACTCGATTAGTTGACATATACATTCTTATAAATATTAAAGAAAAAACTATGTACTAAAAATTACGGTAAAGACAAATATTTATTCAAAAGCGCCATTTTGCTTAAACAATGATTACTAGGAATTGGCACATACTCGTCTTGTTATTATGAATTGAACATCTGAAATCAAAAGAAATGTAAAATAAAAGTTCAAGCAAACTGTTTCGTCGGCAAAACTTATTTAATTTAAAGTATGCAAATTGAAATTCAGTGACTTCTTGTTTTTGGTTAGGTAGGCATTTTTGCACGAAAGTGCATATTTCGTTTTGTTGTCTGAAATAGTAGTACTATAGACTGATACCTTATACTCGTACTATCTACAGATAAGAAGATGAGATATACCTTTATTTGTAGGACTTGTTTATTTGAAGAAATTGTTAAAGTTACACACTGAGTTATAACAATGACTGTTTTCTCGGAATCCTTATTTTACTTTGAATTTTACTATTAAAATTGGTTCATTTTCGATAGTACCACGGCTGGACAAGCTTTGTTTCGTAAAGTTTTTGATGGCTTTGAACGAATTTTCTAAGTATGGCGTCATTTAGGTTTTGTTTTATTATTCTTGGTTCCCGTGAAAGTTTTTACTTTCACGGGAACAAAGAATACCTAATATCGAGGAAAAATGGGAAGGAGCTAAATCAGTTTAGGAGTTATCAAACAATTTTTGCAATACGGGGTGTAAATAGAGTGCGACCATTAAATAAAACCACATACTCTACAGATCATACTGAACAACTATTCGAAAAAAACCCGCGCAAATCTTCAGAGAGAAAGATATTCAACTGTAATTGAAAGACTTTGTCTCGTAGGAGGAAAGTCTACTTTAGAACGCTGCACCGGAACAGCTGTTTCACGGACAACGCTCTCTCGATACTCGCCCGTATGTCGGTGCGTTAGGGTTCACGCATTTTTGTTTGGAACTCAATTATTTCCCAAACGAAGAGTGGCCACGGGATAGTTCTTGGGAAAAGTGGTTCAGTAGGATCAGTATAATATCTGGTTTCATTTAATGGGTAGCAATCTATTTACACCCGGTATATGGGCAGACGGATAGACAGGCACAAAACGTTCGACAAGTAAAAAAAATCTACTTTTTAATAGCAATGGATTTATAATTTAATTATAACTAGAACTTCTTCGGGCAAATATCATGGTTCAAATCTGGCGCGGTAGAACACAAATGATACTTTTGAACTATCCACGGAACTTCATGTTTGCTGCAACGTTCCGAACCTTAAACTTAGGGTAATTTTGCTGAATAATGGAATAGTTTAACGTTCTTAATTTACAACTCCACTCTTTTTGGTGCAACAAAATAAGAAGATATGATCCAATCAAATGACATTGTTTGAAAATCTACCAAGTAGTTTTTACTTTTTCAGAGTCTAAACTTATTGTGCCTGTTTATAAAACAATAAAAAATATGAAACTATTATTTGTACAAGGAGCTATCGAAATAAAATAACTTGTTCTTTTAGTGTTACAAATGCAAGCTTCGCTCTCAAAAACATACATTTTGAAGCCATTATATCCACTCATGGGGTTGAACGAACATAATATATTCTAGTTATGACGTCATCAGTTAACCGGGGTGGGATGAGAATCTCAAGCTTTGCCTACAAAAAAATTTTTATTCTTGTTAAAAGATACGTTAAGTCTCTTCTGACATTTTTTCATATCGTATAAACTATGAGTACAAGTGTTTTAAACCACGCACCGTAACTTATTCGAGAGTGGTTTGTTTGGCGATTAACCAAATGACTAGATGTTTTTTTTTGGTTTGGCGGCGGCCGCTGCTGAGCTCTCCAAGGGGCGTAAATATGCGGCAATAGGATCAGGCTACATTTTTACGCCTTTTGGGGTTGAGACAATGGGAACATGGAGTCCAGAGGCGCGACAACTTATCAAGGACCTCTCTGTCAGATACCAGCGGCGACCGGCGGGCTGGCTCTTGTCTGGGCCAGCGTATTAGTCTTGCCATAGAGAGAGGTAACGCAGCCAGTATTTTGGGCACTCTTCCGCAGGGCAGTGAGCTGGAGGCAATTTTTTTTTTAATGATTATTGTGGATGCTGGTTTGTGTTTTTTTTAAGGATTATTTAATTTCTGTAATTTTAAGATGTATATTATTATATAATTTATAGTTTATTCCCATAAAATGCTTAATCTTGTAGTATTCAGTGAATTGGTACTTAGAACTCTCTCAGTTTAAATTTGGGATAAAATTTATCGATGCTTGCTCTATGAACGAATCTTCAAACAAAGTGAAGCCGTACTGCGAGCCTGCGACAGGCAACACGGAGCTCCGTGAATTTTCAGGTTCACAACAAACAATAAGGGAGCGAAGTATCGCGTGCGATCGTGCAATATTCTGGACAGTTTTATCCCTCCGAGTACATTTGCGAGGGTAAACGGCCTGCCTTTCTGAGGGCAGCGATTTATAACATGGAAGCACATACTTTATGTGATAATTCTGGTGGTTTTTTATGCATATTTAGTATTGTGGTTTTTTAGGGCTTATGAGGCTTGGCTAATGCTGGGTGAGACACAAAAGATTATTTTTTTGATAAAAAACTAATATGAAGTCCTGATTAAAGTGTGGCAAAGGTACGTATAAATCTTCACATGGTAGATTATATTAAATTTTTATTAATACAAAAGAAGTTGCATTTTAAAGTCACGTTTTACATTCGAATCTAGAGCTTAAAAAATGTAACCTATACTTAGGAGGTTTACTAATATAATAAAAATAAAACTTAATGATTCTAGTGTACTTTGTAAATTTCACCAGCTACATATTTTATAAACAATCCGTATAATATAACACGTATAAGTTATACGAATACGGCCAGAATTTATAAAAAAACTTATTTTGTCGTGTGTTAGTCACTAGGAATTATAACAAATTAATGCAGAAAAAACACATTTATAATATTCAATGCAATGTTAAATAAGTACCAATATTTTGTTCAAAGAGGTGAAGCTAGACCAGACATCTTAGGCTGAGATTCAGAGTGCATTTTGAGTCCGAACTCATTCTTACAAACGTCAAAAAGTGACGTGATCTCATACTAGAGTGACGTTTGTAAGAATGAGTTCCTCTTGAGTTCGAACTCAAAATGCACTCTGAATCTCAGCTTTAGAAGGACTGAAAAGTCAAAACAACCTGTTGGAAGGGTTGTATGATTGGATACAATAAGAAAACTTCTCAATAAATGTTGACTACTTTTGTGCCTAGGTCATAAATATTATCAAAGTTTAACTTATGTAACTAAACTTTTTTACAAACAAAAATAACCATTTGTAAGTTATTCAATTAAAATAGCGTTAAACTATCAAAATAGTACTTTATCACTTTATTCCTCGGTTTCCTTTTACATTTAAGTTTGTTTTCATACCAATTTATAAGCAGCGACGGGAATTTGAGAACGTTTTTGGTTTATTTAAGACAATCTTTTTTTAACCAAGTTTAAGTTAAGCTCCGCTCCCTGGGTGCTGATGAATATGGGAAGAAGTCGTGTTGGACTGGACATAGCAGATTTGCGACAATATCTGCCTATTCTTCCAGAAGGTAGGTGAGTATATGTATGTAAGTATTCTTACATAAAACATCAAACCAAGTATTACAAAAGCTCAAACGATGTAGAACAAAATGTATTGTGCGGAAAATATTCCATTTTACAAAGCAGTTGGATAAAAAGGCAATTAAGAACTAAATAATTTGCTCTCACTGCACTTTATCAGACCGAAACTAATTTTCGGGCATCGTTAGAAGTGCGACTGGAGTGGTTAAATCCTAGCACAAGTATTTTATTTCATGCTGTTTCATAAGTGGCTGTAATAATATATTATTGCGATACTTTGTTATCTATGGAGCGTCTAATAGAAAAGAAAACTACCCTTTTCCACTCCGGGTGACCACTTTGTAGTATAATTGAACAAATCCACTTTGACATTGACACTTGACATTTATTTCATTGCGGTATCTGATGACGTATTCCAGGGGATCAGCATCACCACTTTCTCGCGTGGTGGCCAAGCACTTTTGGTCAGCAAGGAACTGGCACCTTTGGTGATTTCATGTCTACCAATAGACTGTTAACAGATGCCATAAGTGTCATTCCGGAATCTGATGACGTAAATCCGGGGTCATTTCTGTACCGGAAGTAGGGTTGCCAGATAGTCGGGTTTCGTCGGGATTATCCCGACATTTCATATGATGTCCAGAGTCCCGAAAAATACAAATTGTACTGAAAAATAACAAATAACAACATGTTCAACTGTATCATCTTATAATTTGCCAAAAAAAGTATTTGGCTGCTTAAATTATAATAATAAAAATGTTTTTTTGATTCGTAATATTTATTTATCCCGCCCGTAATCAGAATATCCCGACTTTTTTAAATTTTGCCCAGATATGGTTTTCCCATCTAGCAACCCTAACCGGAAGTTGTATAATATTTCATAGTTCCGACTAGGTTAGGTTTGTGAGACATACTCACTTATACTTGTCAAAGTCATAGGTAATACCTATTTACAATTTTGTTTCGGTATCTTATGTTATGAACATATGTATCATGTACAAATGTAGCAAGCGTTAATTTTATAAAACAAAAACAGGCGGATAATTTAATTGTTTTATTAATTTATACTATTTTCACTTTTTACACCAACTGTTCTTTTCTATTTTTGAGAAGCATTGACAATTTACTAGTAAATAATTTCAACGGAGCACGAATCGTCACTGGTAAAAACAGCGGCACGAGTCGCCACCAAATTAAAAAAGAGCACGAATTCCACGGCACGAATCTTCCCTAACCCCCGCCCACGTCGGGGAAGATTCGTGCTCTGCAAAATTCATGCCGTGTAAAACTAGTGCCAAAAATCTTTATTTTTGGTGTAGATTCGTGCTCCGTTAATAAAATATATTCACTAGGTGTTAACTCGTCCCCTTTTTTGGTGTAGATTCGTGGCCCATAACTTGACAATTAAAAATCTTAATTTATTTCACATTGGAGTACTACCAGTCATAAAATTCATTTAAAAAATAAAAAATTAATAGATCTTAAATAGATTAGGTTTGCTTAACATCGATTTGCCGCTGTTGGCACCGAAGTCCAATCTTGATCGTAAAATTGTTGAATAATTTAGAAGTACTAAAATTAAAAGAAAAGTCTGAATAATAGCTAAATTTTTCCTATTATCACTATTTTTCCCTGTGTTATTAGATGACGTAGCTAAACATACTCCCACCGCTTGTACCATTATTAGTAGCTTTACAAACACCTGGCCCTCAATTCTGGCACGTGCGCAAAAATTGCATAGGCAGATTGCGGGTGAATTTAAAAGGGATTTTGTACAGATATGAGTTGATTATTTTGAGTGAAAACTTATAGTGGGCGTTCTTTGTATCCTATAGCTTCTATTTGATGTGGTTTAGTGACCCTAATTTCCATCGCATGGCGTTTATCAAACTTAAAACAAATATCGAATGACTGATATTGCGAATGCGCAATTATGCCGGAATAGCCGCCCTGGTCGGACGCGGCGCATTTTGGCATTTGTGGGATTTTTTTGGGTTTTCTGAAGTTTCTAATACCTTGACCGTGTAATCCCTAGTAGTGGCCTTGGTCGGCCATCAATGTTATTCTGTGCCAATGTGAACGGGTTATGCGGGGCACGCGAGTTGCCCTCAAGCTGTCCGATGAACACTGTGGATGAACACTGAAGTAGGTATACTCTCCGGCACTCCATCAGGATATTGGAGTAGACAAACCGAATAGGTACATAAAGTACACGGTCAATATTAGTCGTCAAAAAAGTAGAATATGATAAAAAATAAGCATCCCTCATTCCAACGCACACAAAAATTCACAACCTCACATTCAACGATTGTTTCACCACACTAATCATTAAATCCTTCTCACCACCACAAACAGACATTCAACTCAGGACATGGTAAGAGTACTGCATGTATTTGGTCGCTTGGTGCCCATCATGGGCCAGGTTTAAACAAGCATCAGAGATAGATTAAGAAAGAACGCAAGCAAAAATCTTACAACCTGTCTTTTTATTATTTTTTTTTCATTTTTTTCTGTACAATTCTATATTCAATATCGTGTTACTTATTATTCTTTTTTCACTGATGCCGACAAATTTTGGCGAAATATATTTGGAAAATTAATATCGTGTTTTTTTAAACATTTATAAATATAAATAATTAAAGACTAATAAGTTCAATAAAACATATATTTTATTCCATTAAAAATAAATAGATATAAAGTGACTCTTGCCTTCACAGCCATCATACTGGAGACACAGCAAGTGGCCAAGTGACTCAGTGACCCCTACCTAAGGAGACATGCGCAAAAAAAAATTTTAACCTCAATAATTGATTCGAGGTTGTTCTTAAAAAATTTTCTCGCATTTTGCAAACAGGGTTACCGACTGAACCAGGCTCGGGGCTGGGGCCCCTAAATTAGATACATAAAAAACACATTTAACACGTTGATTTTATTATTAAAAAAAACAATAGAATACGATAAAAATAAATATAATATGGGGAAAAACATTCAAAACAAGCAAAACTTAGGCTTTCTTAATAATAAAAAATGGTCTTTACTTAAACTAAAACACCAAAAGCCTATAAATTAATACAAATATCGTCACGACACAAATCCAGCAATCCAGGTGTCTGAGGTATTTTGAGTGTAGACTGTGAAATCAAGTCACAGTGAGTCTACACTCGCACACCGACGTTTCACCGAAGATTATTACGTCACAGCAAGTCGAGTGGTAAGCCTTATCGCCATACCTCGGGCACAAATCGGACCCACATCCACTTGCCTTCTGAAGCAGGCTGACCAAACACAAAATTAAATGTCCATTAAGAAGGCTATACCTGCTGGTGACCTTGAAAATCGAAATTGATGGCTGGTTGTAATCAGACGTTATAAAAGCAAAAAAAAATATAAAATACATAACATCTGGAATGATGTGCCTCGATATAAATTTTATATTTCCATTAAAATCTTTAACTAAATAAATAGCAAACCTAGATCTAATTTAAAACGAATATCCGGTTTAATTAATTAGGTATGCAAAGAAACACATTGAAACTTAGTTTAGTTGATAACAACAAAATGATTTCAGTTGACTATTTTGCAACATTGACCTTTCATAAATAATTAGACAGACACACAGTCTCTAAGAAAAGTTCGTCAGAAAACGTCCGAACGTGCGACGTGCATGATAGCAAAAATGCTTCAACCAAATTAAGACGTTATATCGTTAACATAAGATGCAATGTCAGTTGTACGAAATCGTCATTCGATTATGTCACCCCATAGCGGTGACAAGATGCATCGCGGACACTTTTTGAGCGAGACTGTGTGTCGAGTTGTTTATGAGAGGTCAATGTTTTTCAAGAAATTTAGTTATGATAATTGCAATCAAATATTTAGGTATGCTTTGGCGTATTCGCAACTTGATTCCCTGTCGAGCGACGGAGAGATCAATACGGGACAAGTCGCGCGAGTGAGTGAGACGTACGTACCCGGGGTCTAAATAATATGCATGTAATTTTTTTAATGCACTAATCGTTAGTATGCGTATGATCAATTTAGGGCTATAAATAAGAATTTACAACTAAATTATCCATATTTCATAGTTATAAAATCATAATAAGTTTCATAATAATCTTCTACAATTCAAACGGCTGCCATTTTAGCGCGCATCAAGTGACGTCACATGATACTGCTCTTGCTTGCGGTGTATGGCGAGTGGCCGGTTTTTTCATTATTTTTGATTAAAACAAACTATTACAAAATATTTGAGGGTTTAATTTTACATTTATTAATTTAGAACTTAATATTTTATGATGAAATGTACTCACTTTGTCACAAAAGGCAGTTAGCCAATGGTGACGCGTTTTGCATTTACGTTTAATTTCATCAAAATGTATTTTTTAAATGGAAATAATTATAAAACTATTAAATAAAATAGTTTCCCATGGTCATCATTAAATGCTACTAAGTAAATAGAATACAAAAAATGCAATATATTACTTGTTTAAACGACATGCATATTCCCTATTGTCGCCATAAGTATTTGAACCGTGACCTCGGAATTCGTAGTCGAACACTCGCATCACAAGACCACTGAGGCGGTCTGTGGTTAGAGGTTCCAGTAAATTATCCGACACAAAACGAACGTACGTATAAAGGATACTATAAAATAAAATCGGCCGACGTCAAACTCGATTTAAAATCACCTTCATCGCAGACGCCATTTTAGAAAATAGTAGAACAGCATTTTAGAAAATATGATGCGGCATCGCCGCCGACCCAAGCCTTTTGTGCCGCATAAAGTGCAGCTTATACCTTCAAAGTACAGGCTTCTGTTCTGTCTGCATTGAGGATTCACCTAGTGGGAAACGTGTGGAAGATAATGATGACAGTATAATTTTCATTTTTAACCTGTTTTATTGTAAAGAGTTGACTGCATTATGTTTACTCTAAACTAGTATTTGTGCTATGTTCAAAATGTAATAAATATTTTTTCTTATATTCTAACAAAAATAAATATATGAAGCTATATTTCGACTGTTTCAGTATGGTCGTCATCAGTCGAATGAAGTATTAAAATATGATTTATTTATTTATTTAACCCACCACTGACAGACATAAAATTAAGGACATGGGAATACTCCTACATATGGTCACTTGGTGCGCACTACGGACCAGGACTTAATAAACAACACTGACATCAGACGATGACTATTTATGGACACCTGAACCTGACTCACAAAAATATGACATGTATGTATATATTAAGACCAGGGTGCCATAAACAGCAGTGTCTTCTTGCGGTCTTCGGTACGTATCGAAGATATTCCAAGTAAATGTTGGGATGTCGGGATGTTACGGCCGGAAACCGCAATATGGCTCTTCAACCGAAATAATTTATTTTTGGTATTTAATATATATATCTTTTATTTTTTTCCATAATTAATGTTAAAAGTAGGTTAGTAGATTCGTAGGTTAATTAGTCCTAAGGTTGTATATATCATCATGTCATTTTTACATTATGTCATTTAAGTATTCGACTGATGCCGGCCCCATAGTGGGCCGAAATATATTTCGAAAATTAATATTTTTTTATAATAATAATAATAATAAAAGCCTTTATTTTACATAACATAATACAATTTTTGACATGCACTGACATTGAAAATTAAATAAAAACAAAATAAATTACATTCGAAAATTCATGCGGAAATGCTAATAATTCATTATGTCAAATTAACAAAATTATAAATTCATAAAATAAAAAATCATTATAAAATTCAAAACAAATTAGATTAAATGTCATTTTCAAGTTAATGACAAAATGAAATTTGCAAAAATGTCAAATTCATTTTAAGTCCTTTCAGAACATGGTAGGCCTCTCACTTATTCAGTGAGGTTTGGTCTAGGTCACCCTAGCTGACCAGGCTTGACTGGGTGACTGATATTGTGCTTTTTATAGAGCTCTTTTTAGCATTGCCATGAGCAATGAAATCATTTGACATGTCGCTCCACTCAGCTCTGTCTGGGGCATACCTCCACCATAATGGGTTAAAGGATTTAAGTTCATCAATCCATCGCGTCAGTAGCCTCCCAACTCTCCGCCAACCGTCTCTAGGTATCCACTCTGTTGTAAGACGCGTCCATCTATTGTCTTGTATCCTCATAACATGTCCTGCCCAATTCCACTTCAGTTTTTTTATTGTAGTGATGATGTCTTTGAGTTGTGTACGCTTTCTAATAGTTTCATTTCGTATTCGGTCCTGTCTTCGTAGGTTCAGCATACTACGTTCCATTGCTCTTTGGTTTACTAATAGCTTCGTTCTCTGTTTTTCGGTTGTTGCCCAAGTTTGTGCGCCATACGTCATTGTTGGTAAAATGCACATGTTGAATACTTTACTTTTGATATCTATGTGGAGATCTGACTTAAATATGTGTTTTAGAGCCCAGTACTTTTTCCATCCAACATTTATTCTTCTTTCTATCTCTTTGTCTAGCCTTTTGTCAAAAGAGATAAGTTGGCCCAGGTATATATAGTCTTCGACATATTCTAGCGACTTACCATTTACTTGAACTGGTGATTTCGTACTGTTTGTCATCATCTTGGTCTTTTTGTCATTCATTATGAGACCTGTATCTCCAAGAGCGGCTTGAAATTCAACAATAGTTTGTTTTAATTCTTCTGATGACTCTGCTAGTAAAATAATGTCATCCGCAAACCTCAGTGCGGTCATCCGATATCCATTTATTAAGATTTAATCCATTTATTGACGAACTCCGTAAAAATAACCGTAAACGCCGTATCATCCTGCACCACGACAATGCTAGTTCTCACACGGCCAGACAGACAAACGACTTTTTGAAGACGAAAAATGTAGAACTCATGAGTCATCCTGCATACAGTCCCGACCTGGCACCTTGTGACTTTTTTCTGGTCCCAAAAATTAAGAACCAATTACGCGGTCAACGATTTTCATCACCAGAAGAGGCTGTCGAGGAGTATGAAAAACACGTTTCAGAGGTCACCACAGGGGAGTGGCACAAAAGTTTTCAAAACTGGTTTGATCGAATGAAAAAGTGCATAGACGCCAAGGGAGATTATTTTGAAAAACAATAAATTAATTTTGTACCTTTAATAGTATTTTTTCATATTCATTCCGGAAACTTATAGTGCGTCCCACGTATTGACGAAATCCCTTTGACATTGACTATTGACAAAATGTGGCATTTGAATGAAGAATCAAAATCTTTTTAGGGTTCCGTACCTCAAACTGACAAAACGGAACCCTTATACGATCATTTTGTTGTACATCTGTCTGTCTGTCACGAACCTTTTTCTCAGAAACTAACACCTCACACAGAAATCTGTGGTCCCATAATTCTGTCAAAAAAATCAGGCTTCTAACTCAAAGCGTAAAAAGTTATTGCCCTTGACGTAATCGACTTCTTACAAATTGGCTCACCATGGAAACCTATAGGGTACTTCCAGTTAACTTAGAAATTTGATATTCCGTTCACAATTAGATCTTAAAGGAAAATCTGAAACACTAACAATATCTGGGGGCACGGTAGTGCTCCCGCCAAACCGAGCTAAGAAGCGGCACGGCCGTACTATTCTTTTTTCAGGCCATTTTCGAACAAATACAAATACAAAAACATTTATTTTCTCAAAGTACATTGATACACATTGAACCCCCTATAACTTCGTTGTGGATAAACTAGAAGCCTGAATGGTTGAAGAAAACACTTGTACTGTTTAACGAAATTACTGTCTTTATATTTTCGACTAGTTTCGCCTTAACGGCATTTTCCAGAATTTAATAAATGTACGAGTATATCACAAAAGCTGTTCATGTATGTGAAAACAGGATGACAATCTTTCATTGTCAATGATGATGTTTCACCAAGTGCTGACGATCGCAAGTATTAACTTAAGAAGCCTGAATTTTCAGAAACCAAGCAGGCACGGAATATTTCAAATTTCATTCAATTTGAACACGTAGTTTAAGAATTATAACTAGTCCATCCATCCATCAATCAGCCCGTGTTCGTCCACTGCTGGACATAGGCCTTTCCCAAATTTCGCCACTCATGTCGGTCCTCCGTCCTCTTCACCCAGCCGCCCCCCGCAACGCCCTTCAGGTCGTCGGTCCAGCGGGCACGAGGTCGGCCTACACTACGCTTTGCTGTACGTGGTCTCCATTCCAGAGCCTTTCGGCCCCAACGGCCATCATCTCAGCGACAAATATGGCCTGCCCACTGCCACTTCAACTTACTGATTCTGCAGGCTATGTCGGTTACTTTCGATCTCCGACGTATCTCCTCGTTTCGGATTTTTCGCTGAGCGACCTTAAATCGGTGGATCAGGCCCTTTGTAAGAGACCACGTCTCAGCGCCATACGTCATCACAGGAAGGACGCACTGGTTGAACATCTAAGCCTTTAAGCACTGCGGTATTCACGACGTAAATATGTGAGGCAACTTTCCGAATGCTGCCCAACCCAAGCATATTCGTCTGTCAGCCTCGGCGTCGAAGTTGTTTTTATCCAGCTGTATGACTTGACCCAGATAAACATATTTCTGAACAACTTCGATGCTGACATTGTCGACGGTTAGTGGCCCTTGGATGACGTGACAGTTGGACATGACCTTATTACGTATTCTCCAAATTCATCCGCAGGCCCACTCGTCTCGAAGAATTGCTAAGGCCGCGCACCATTACCTCCAGTTCCTTCAGCGATTCCGCCATTATCACGATGTCATCGGCAAAGCGAAGATGTGAAATGTACTCTCCGTTTACGTTTATGCCTCGTCCATTCCAGTCTAGTGTTTTAAAGACGTCCTCCAGCGCGGCGGTAAACAGTTTTGGGGAAATAACATCTCCCTGTCTCACGCCGCGCTGAAGACGTATCGGTCTTGTTTGTACACCCTGTACTTGGACGGTCATCGTAGCGGAGTCATACAGACATTTCAACATCTCCACGTTACGCCAGTCAACTTGTATTAACTTAAGACAGAAGGTCCCCTAACAGGACTGAATAAATTAACTGACTTAGATTTACATGGATCTCACCATTTTTACGGTAGAAGAACTGAGTTGCGAGACTTTGTTTTTGTACAAGTTTTGTTTTTGATAGCATTTAATTATTCATAGAAATATAAAACGGAATGTACGTTACCCTCAACGCATGAGTCCTACTCGTACTTGACCATTTTTTGTTAGTCTAGTCTAGTGATAAGTTCTTACTCTTCCCTCTCTTTACATATACGAGGTAGCAATCTTACCAGCAATTCATACATTCAACATAGCAATTCATACCTGTTCATAAAGGCGTCCAAAACGCATCATTCCAGCTCTACGAGTATTAGAAGCCAACATAGACATGAATTAAATTCACAAAAAACAAAAACGGCATTGATGCAGAATAGCATCCGAAGATTAAAGAAAAAACGAAAAGCATTAAAATCTTAAAGTAGAAAATGTGAAAATGAATAAAGCGCCTAAAATGTTTTAAGTCCGCCTTAAGTGGTGTTAGCATAATCAAGACCAACTTAAAATGGACACTCTAGCTAAACATAAATCAGTAAAAAAATGACGTTTCTGGAAACCTGGCCTCTCAGTGAGTGTTGGGGGGAATGTGAACCACTAAACTTCCAACCCGTAGAATTACAGTCGTGACGATCGTCACGCCTAGGCCGAATTGTAAATAAAAAAATATTATTGTTAGTTAATATATTATAAACCTAGTGATATGGGTATTTTTCGAAAGCTATTAAGATGAGTAATAAAATAAAAAATAAAAAAAATATTATAATAATATAAAAAAAGTTGTGGATTGTTATTTTAGGCCCAAATCTTCTTTTTTTTTTAATATATGTATAGAGTTATATTTTTTTTATCATTCTTTATATTTTTTTACAATATTTTAAAATTTGAATAGACATATATATATAGTATACATACATATATTCATATATATAACTAAGATTTTTTCAAGGAAAAAGCCCCCCCCAACTTACCCCAAGAAAAAAAAAAATGTTTTCTTGTAGGAAATTTTATCTTGTTTTAGAAAAACAAAACTGCATTAGAATTGGACAACTAGTTCCGGAGATATAGCCAAAAACAAAATTGGCGGGAAAATTTGCAAACTTGCAAAAATGCACGTTAATCGGACAGGTTAAAGCATCCCGTACCTGCGTTGTTGCCTCTTTGCAGCTATAATTCGGATAAAAACCTTACCTCTGATCCGCAGGACAGTACTAACATCATCCTGGAGACTGTAGCCGACAGATATACGTCACCACTAAGGAGTTGGTCACGGAAACCAGCTCACCCCCTTGATAGCTTTTGGTACAGGCAAATAGATCGATACTGGTTTTGTAACCATCGTCAGAGTTTTGTGTTTTTTCGTGTCACTAACCTACTATTAAGACTTGCCAGCAGTCCATTTACACCTCGCATATAAGGCGTATTATACTTACATCACAAAACATTGACAGAACCTGCCCATATGCGTCGTAACGTAGCTACATTTTACTCATCGACTTAGTCAATGACTTAACTATATTTAAATATATAGCCTTTAGAACACTCACTGAATTCTGAATCACTCTTTTAATCTCTTGTAGTAGAGATCTGAAAACATTTCAAAGAAACCGCAAACCAAAACAGACCCACAAAAGTCCGTAGTCAATCGACTCCATTGGAATTGCATTTCAAATAAAACATCTCCACTTTCAATGGAATACCACGACATCGCAATTTGTATTTCAAAGAATCAATTGAGCTGTTTCTACAATTTGTACTTTAAAGAATCAATTCTGAACGCTTTTTAAAATGCCACCATTTTAATTAGTGTTGAAAGACTTCTTAGAAGAGTTCTTAACTTTTTTTCGTTTGGTTCGGTAAATACATAATATATAAGTACATACATATATATACTCACGCCTGTCTCCAAGAGAGATAGACAAAGACTACAGATTTCAATCTGCTACGATGCTGGCACAACTCTTTTGCGTTTCATCCATCAATTCAATCATACAAGCTCATATAATATTGTCAGTTTTGACATTGCCCTTCCTCAGTATGTCACCAATCTGGCCAATACGTCCATTTAGGGCAATTCATGCGAGATCTTGCGCACTATACATTTCTTTTGTCACTCTACTTTCATTCATCTAGTCTATAAGTATTCGGTTTGGTAATATTTAAATATAATATATATTATTTTATTACAATAATAACTAACTGAAAAATTGAAACGCCATAAAAATATCACAGTTTCAGCTATTTTCCACCTTCGTTTTGTAATAAAATCCTAACAGAGCGCTTCAACAATAATTTATCACTTTTCAGGTCCCAATATAAACACAGACGGCAACTTTCTAGACTCAAGCTGAAACAATCTAGATTTCAGATAATCTCATTAGTAAGATCGGAAAATACTCCAGCTAGGGTTACCAGATACAGTCACACCAATTCCTGATAATTTAGTAAACTTTCCGAAATGCTTGTGACTTTTTAACATTCCTTTAATACATCTATGAAATTTGTATTTTTGTTACAAAATACAAAGGCTACTTCCACACGGTAGGAAACACACATACATATAATACGCGACATAAAAACCCGTTAAATCTTCCGACCTCCCACCTGACGATACTTACAACGGCACAAAAATATAAAACCACCTAGGTACCTGAGACAATGAAAAACTTAGAAGATAAACAATTTATATCAAGGTTAAAAGGCCTGTTGCTTGAAAAATGTTTTTCACTCTGAAAAGCTGTTATGAAAACAATTTTTTAAATTTAAATAAACGTTATCTACTTCACTAAATCTTACATTATTTAAATAGGAAATATAAAATTTCGTCGCATATTTAAGAGGCAAGATCTTATCATATAAATTGTATAAACTATAAATATTAAGGTAAGTTATTATTTTAAGTAAATTGCAATACCCAGGTTAATCTTGTATAGCACAAAAATTTACGTAGTAGAACATTATTTACCAAGATTACGCAAATAAATTTCTATTCTATTCTATGCTAAAGCGGAGGCAGCGCGATTTTTAATAGTTTTTGCTACAATATTGGGTATATCAACGTCTTCCTCAGACAATTCCATATGTTCCTACTTGTCACACTGAAACACTGCCATAAAATAACTTTTTAAACAATGCCAATACATACAATACAAGGTGAAATTAAATTAACTGACCTAATTCATACTAGAGACTCAGTTAGTGATCAGAAACAAGCTTCAATTATTAACTTTGTATTGGGGTCTTACTCACGATAACTAACAACATACCTTAATAGATATGTGCTTGAAGCTTCAATTACCCTTTTGGTGAAATTTAAAGCATTTTTTTTGCTTCTTTACTGCCTATGTAGACTAGGAATTTGTACTTAGTCCAACCACTAAGGGAGCAAATATATTTTTAGAATTTTCCCAAAAAGATTACTGAACCTAGTTCCTGATCACTAACCGAGTCTCCAGTATGAATTAGGTCGGTTGATATATTTCAGCCTATATACAAATAAAATTCAAATTCAAATAATTTATTTTGTTAAATAGATACATACGTAAGGTTTTACAGTTCAGAGTTAATCTTCAAAAAAAACAATAGAAAATGAAAAAAAAATTTTTGTTGGGCAACTAAAATGTTATAAAAATACACCTGCATAAAATAAAGAAAAATAATAAAATAATATTATATAGGCTGACTTTTAATTATAGGTACAGCAAAATTCTCACTGAAGACTCGGTAAGTGCTCAGTAACTAAAGGTTCGATGACCATTTTTATGAAATTCGTAAATTCTTCTTGTTTCTTACAAACGCAAGCCCAGCCCCGAGTCAATTATTATGGGACGTCAATATTCTAGTTTGCGATATTAGCAAAAAGTATTATCGATCTGTGCTGCTGATCACTAGCCAAGCCTCCAGTATGAGTTTGGCTGTTTAAATAAAAGTCACCTTATACAGGCTGACTTTCAAACAAACCCCGATAATTTTAGAGGTTATTAAGAAACGTTCGTAGAACACGTTTTAAATGTAAAAACAATTAAAATTAAAAGTCAAAATATTACCCTAGATCACTAGCCATTCATCTTTCAGACTACGCATACCCCTGCATTGCATAGTTCTGTACGTTCCCGTCATCCGCACGCATCCCCTACCCTATTTTGGTCTAATCGACTTTTTACCAATTAGATGTCAAGGAGATATATTGTACTGTTATTTTGTTGGAATAAAATTAGGTGAAAATATTTTTTGCAAACTTTTTGAATATTTTTTTACTATTTTAGACATTGTTTTTGTTTTCTATAATTGGTTCACATCCATTATTTTACTTACTTTTTCTTTGAAATGCTGAAGTATGTACCTATTACATATTCAGCATGATCCGAGACCGTAAGAAACAACTGAAGAGGAGAGAATTTTCTATTCAAATGGCGAATGACAACCTTATGAAACATTGACTACTCGAGCGCTACAATGCGGTGAATTTTAAGCGTGATTTGAAAAAGAGTATTGGAGATATCCTAAACATTGAAGAGCCACAAAAAAGCTGTGTTCAAGAGCTATCTAAAACCAGAAGAAATTCTGCATTTTGCCCGGAAAAAAAGGCGTATGGCAAAATATACTTGCACATACTGCAAAAAGGCCATTTGATGAAAACACACAGTTCCTACTCGTAATAATTTTAAGAAATAATATTGTTCCTTTTTCATTATTTTGTTTGGTTCTCGAAAGAAAGTATTTTAGGATTTTGTTAATTTTATAAAATTGATAGTTAAAGTTTTGGAAATAATTGCGTTTTATTGCGTAGTCTGAGAGACGAATGGTTAGTGACAAAGTTAATCCGATTTAAGGTTAGTGATCTAGGGTAAGAAAATGTAATTTGGAAATAAAATTTATGGTTATCCTAGCCATTCCCACGGATGAATTTACAAAAGTGATGAAACAAAAGTATATCTATAGAGCATGTGGCTTATTTTTTTGAACACGTTAGTGTTAAATCCGGTATTTATTGCTCAAAATTTTTTTTCCAGATGTCCTGTCAATGGTTAAGATTCCCGACATGTCAAGAAAATTCCCACTGTCTAGTAACCCTAATTGCAGTTAAATGTCGTGATAATGTTCGCGTTGTCTGCTAAAAGGATAAAATCTTCTTAAGGGTCAAACCTTCAGTTCTGTGTAAAAATTGTAGGCAATAAAAATGAAAATTGCTTTCACATGAACTTGTTAAACAAACAACTCTCATAAATTTTAATTTCTAATAATTTTGCTGCAAGAATGTAGAATCTTCCTTTAATCCATGATCTGCAATCATAAAAAATATAACAATATAATCAATTGTTTCTATTCCTGGCTACACCAGATGAATAAGGAAATATAACTTTTATGGATATCTTATTGGTTCTAATTAGTAATGCCTCTTTTGGCATGAATATGTCAAAACCAAATAAATGTATCACTTTAGAGCTTTCTTCTGTCTAAATTTATAGATATTAAGTTTGTTACCTTTTAAGAGATTTTTAAAAATAAGGAAAGAAAAATAATGCTTTAGTGGTACGAAAATGTGAACGGAAGAATAATTATTATCTTCTTCAAATTATATTTTGGCTCTCCAAGAAGTGCAAATCGCGCGTGAGGTCTTCACAGCTCTTCGACTCTTCCACTTTTAAAAAACTATATCTGTGGAGTTATCAGGCTAGCCAAGTAAGATCACGCGATCTGTATGGGGCACAAAACAGTAATTTTACAACAACTAATTTCCGAGTAAGAGTCTCCAGTATGAATTTTTATAAGTAACAAAATCACCTGGCTAACTTTGCACACACCTTAACTTTGAACTTCTCCTTAATGCAATTTGTTTCGAGACGTGTTCTAACGTCAGCATTTTTATTAAATTGCTGTCTCAGCGCTCAAAACTGAAAACCGTTGAAAACATATTTTAAGAAAGGCTCAAGACTTTTTATAATCTCAAAAGAGGCAACAATTTTTCATATTTCAATATATTTTTCTACGTTAGCGTGTTTTGAAACTTGTTTAAAGGTTAAAGTGAAGAGGGATGAAATAAATATAAATCATAGTGTGGAAGTGGGAGGTAAAGTTCAACCGAGCTACCATGGAAGGACGTAGTTACATGCCGACCAAATTGGCGTTATACTGGGAAGGGCAATGACGCAAGTAACTGGAATACAGAGAGCTGGTGTGACTTAATTGATGGATGTGGAAGTGGTTTAAAAAGATTGTCAGACTCATAGTGGATTTAAATATTGGAAATGTAGCCAGCGTCTGTGCATCGAGATAGTACAATCCAGATATCTTGGTCCAAAATATGTATTTTTATAACCCAAGACTGCTGGAAAGTAGATACCTCTTATTCGAATTGAGTGTCTTGGTCGTGTTTTACAAATGGTTAGTAAATCGGTTGTCGAAAAAGTTTAGTTAAAATGTGCATTTAATTTTATATAAGGGTAAGTACAATAGGATTTATTGTAAAAAAGCAATAAAAAATAATTTTTGCTTGTATAAGTAATGCTAGGTAGAAGAGGTATACTGAGATTAAAAGAGTACCTATCGGATGATGTTACATAAGAATGATATTCTTGAGATAAGTAAATAATATTTACCTGTTACTATATAACTTTGACATTTAAGTTTGACTCCGTTATTTTAATTTGTTTTAAATATTATTAATATAATTTGACATGTAATTTTAAATTATGAATAAATGAGTACGAGTATGAGGGTCAGGGGTGTTTCCAAATTAGAAAGTCACAGTCCAAAAACGTACATCCATGGATTCATCAACGATTATTATGTTCTGGTGAGCCCTATCGGTAGCACTTCGAGCACAAAATGAACCCATCGCTTAGCTTGCCTTCCGAAGCACGTCGACCAAACAATAATGTGCTACAGGATTTGAAAACGCTGCCTCCGGATTATTGTTTGTGACTTTTGAACCAGTAGACCTAGAACTCAAAGGAGGTCGAATACGGAACTAAAAATGTATACATAAATGTTGTACATTGATTTAAAAATTAGTCTATCATGATTTGATTGGCCATATGGTGAATTCTATTTAGAACTATAAGGTCGCTTCGCTCCGCTCCGCTTCACTCTGCTCCCGAATTGATAATCACAAGCAACCTAACACGCTATTCCCCGCATCGCACCTATTTTTTACGTTTTTAGGGTTCGGTACTTCAAGAGGAAAAAACGGAGCTCTTATAGGATCACTTTGTTGTCCGTCTGTCTGTCCGTCCGTCCGTCTGTCTGTCCACCTGTCTGTCAAGACTCTTTATCTCGAGAACGTGTAGAGGTATCGAGTTGAAATTAAAACCATATACTCGTACTTAAGTTTACAATCCCTTGAAGTTGTGAAAAAATCAATGTTAAAAAACGACACGACCGTCAAGAGAATCAAAATTTACAGGATAATGTGTTGGTGGCCAGTGTGAAAGAGACATACCTATGCGAGTAAGTAGGATGTTCTTTGTTCTTCTCGCTTACTCGCATAGCATTGTCCCTTTCATTATGTCAGCGCACCAACTCATTGGCCAACGTGTATTGGGTCTTACGGGTTTGCCTTTGTTCTTACAACGGTTTTTGTTTTAATATGCTAAGTCAACTACTTAGCTGATCAATGTAAAACTTGAACAAGTGATTTTTCAGACCTTTGTCTTTCCGTTGTCAGGTCGGTTACCTAATTGGACACATTTCACTCGAAGGATTTTATTTTTGAAAATAATACATTTTTAAGTAATTAATTCATTTTATGCCTAAACGGCTTGGGTTTTATGTCTAAAATTATTGTCATAACAATAAAACGTGGTTGATTTTCTGATTTCAGGTGAAAAAACTCCTACATCAAATACTTTTTCGTAAAATCCAGAAAAACCTCGAAAATTCACTGATTTTGCGTGCCGGCAACGCGCGAAGCGAGCGTTCTAATGTAGATTTTCTGACAACATACCTACTGAAGTTCAAAATTATCGTTCACCAGAGGTAAAGCCTTAACAAGAAAAGCCCTTACTCAAGTGAAGTTTACCTACATGCATCATTTAAAGATCGTAAAAGACACTCGAACAAAAGTTGTTCAACTTCGCAACACGACGTGACGTCACGACAATTGCCTTGAATCACCCAAAATAGCAAGGAAGTGATATCAATCAAAAGTTTCTTTGTCCCTAATCACCCCCCAATTACAAAGTTTGATTGGAAAATCGAACAGCTCCGGTGGTGAATATACGGAGTTGACCAAATTCTGCAGGAATATTGTTGATTTTTCAAGCAGTATAATGCGAAAAATGTCTCCTTTTGTGTTACTAATGTCAAATTCAAATAACTAATTGATTTACTTGATTGATAATACAAAACCAGTCAAGTACAAGTAAGACTCATCCCCTGTGAATTTATATGGTTATGGTCAAATAAGTTAAAATAATTCAATTATTTAAACAAAAAATACAAAAACAACACTGCGAAATTAAGTAAGTCAAGTATTATTCACAAAGAGTTGTAAATTTAGGATTTCCCCATAAATATAAAGAATTATAACCTTATACAATCCCCACACAAATAGCTAGAGAATATAATTAATTGTCAAAAGAATCTCTATATTTTAGTTTTTTTTTATTAAGCACATTCAAATGTGTTGAAATTGGCAACAACCGTCAAGAAATGAGTATTCTGTGGAATCGGATATCAATTTTGATGTCAAAGCCTTTTTGGGATCAATAAATTGCCAATAAATCGAGTTAAGCAAAGTTTATACATCCTGTATTTAGCTCAAACACTTTGAATACCGGGGGAGTGGTTACAGTCCGCTGCGTAGAATGAAAAATTCGTCCGTTCGTTACCGTCTTACGTAGATTTTTGAGAAAGTCCTTGAAAAGACTGATTAACACCTCAGCTGAAATAACTCTCCCAGTTTATGGGCGAGCGCACTTCATCCTAGGCCTTATTGACGCTTTCCATCGGGTGCGGTAAAACTCAAACGTAAGAAGACGTAAACAAAAAAACCGGCCAAGTGCGAGTCGGACTCGCGCACGAAGGGTACCTTGCCATTATCTATAAAAACAGCAAAAAATCATCTCATCAATCAAATCATGTCTGAAATAATCTAGATAATGGTACAGAACCCTTCGTGCGGGAGTCCAACGGTTTGCCGGTTAGCCGGTTTTTTTAAACACATGCGAACTGCTATATTGCTTGTTTGGTAAATAAACTGTAAATAACTTAACTTGCCAGAAGTTAAAACTAACCTGTTATAGAATCGCAAATGTTTTTCTCTTTTTCACGGTGGTGGTGTTAACGTTTCAAAATGTGCAGGCGAACTTTGTTTCTTTGTCCTATTGTTGTACCATATTTTTTGTTTCAGTACCATTCTACGAAAATCATAGCTTTTATGCACAAATTAAGGTAGATGCAACGGGTCTCGTTGTGCACAACTTATGATTGTTTTTACTGTCCTTGAGTAAAAATATTAAATAAATGTGATTTATGGCATTATGCCACAATAATTTCATGTAAATTAGGAGTTTCTAGCAAATTTGTGTTATTTTATGCATTACGTTGTAAAATCGGGCACAACAATTTTAAAGCGTGTTCATAGTTAGTTGGAATGAGACCCGTCGCATCCATCTTAAGTAGGAAAATGTTTAAATCTTTTGTTTTTTCTTATTGCATCCAAAATTCTTGTCTTTGCATTTGTTTCTAATTTATCTTTTCTAGTTTGTAATGCACTCTAATAATAATATTTTAAGTAAGTTTCTTACAAAACACAAATATTTTTTATTTGAATTATTTGTTTAGCAGCCTTTTTTGCAGATTTGATTAAAAAGCAACAAATTTTTTTCATAAAAATTAAATTTGTCTCAATATATCTCAAATAAATAATGATAAGTCTAAAAACGTTCAATCTGTTCATAAACCATAGGTACTTTGAACGTCCGAAAAATAAAAAAAATATTCTATATTGCCTTAATTGACAAATGCAGGCAATATTTCAAAAAGTCATTCTTTGTAGAAATAATAATTTCGGATTCGTATCTTTGACTCACGTTTTGAAAATACAACGTGCTCCCCTCTGCAATTTGTCCCATAAAATGAGACACAAGACACGGGCCGCTCCATCAGCTGTCTCGTTAAGCCAAATGCACTGCACTTTTTACTGCCCAGACTGTTCCTTAACCTCTTTTTTTTCTTTTCGCTGAGAAAAGAGGTTGATTAACGGTGACTGTAAGTGGATTTCAAGAAGTTTGTGTTAAATTCCTCACAGTTTTTTAAAAAGTTTTTACTGCCGAGATGTTTTGGTCTAAGAAAGTTTATTTGGAAATGGAAAAAAGAAATCATTTCTTGTTTCCAGTGGAAAAGTTTTTATCAATTCTAAACTTGTTCCAAAAGACATTTTTTACATTTTCAGTCCTGCCTTAAAATATCTTGTTTATTTTTGGGCTTTGTTTAATTTTCTCGTTCTTCATTAATTAAATACTCTTTATTAAATTCATTAAATAAAACTTAAAGAAGGTGAAAGGGTAAAGCCTGCTCGGATTGGATAAAAATAAACTGTTTTTTTAGTTGCAAATTTACAAATCTCCTGCGATAAAAAAGTTCTTACTAATTAGTGAAATTATAATTTTAATTTCCTTTCAATCTTTAACCGTTGGCGTCACTCGCAATTTCCAGCTTACTCAAGTACATTCCTGGGGGACCTAGGTCCCCAGTATATTGTATCGATAACGAGTAAAGTCATCTTTGAACATAAAGAAATATCGAAACTTCTTGATCTAGTATGCAAAAGGTTCGCACATGTCAATAAGAATAAGCTCTCCATGTAGAGTTGCTCTAATCTTTGTACCGAACTTTGTCAATGGGCGTTTACACAGCCTTCACATAGATCTGTTTGTGTGTCTTCCACTTTTCTTCTAAACTCATTATGTATGAGCTGTTTTACGTGTTTCTTGTTCTGGTGAGCGAGCCTCTCATGATAAACTTGCAGGGATTAGCCATTACCAGGTCAACTTCTGGTTTCGGCGACAGGCGAGTAAGTTTCAGTTTATAAAGTCCGCCATTTCTCTGCCTAGTTCCAGTTAACTTAATAATCCATCTACTTTTAATGTGCACTTGTTTGTTGTTGACTCAGAAACACTATTGACCGAAGTCGCCTCTTCAGGTGACCTTCCATCAGAAATCCATTTCTTGTATTGTTTTACACGATGTGCGTTTTTTCCGCAGTATTTGCATTTGATTTCTTTTTCTTGCTTCTTTTTTCCTTTCGCAGTTTTCACAAATAATGCCTCACTGTCACTGTTGCTCTCGTTCTCAGTTGTATTCTATAAGGATCTGCATTGTCGATATTCATGAATTCTTACTTCGCTAGGTACAACCATTATTCTGTATTCCCATGCTTTGAAGTTTTAGACACCTAGTCTTACCTTATCTACCGCGGTAGACAGCTTGTACAGATTTCATCGAATGATTTCTTCTTTGCGAAACAAAAATTGAAACAAAAATTTCTTTCCTAAAATAAAACTTCTTGCCTTATTCAATTGTTTTACGCTCTGCTACTATGTTAAAGTTGTGGATACTGACGTGTTTTAACTACTGGGGTGGTAAACAAATCAGTTATTTTAACAGATGTGCGCGTTAAAAAGCTCGATAAACAAAGACGCACGTCAAAGGGTGCCACAACCAACTGGTTATACGTAAGGAAAAAGGTGTCCCTTTCAAACCCCGTGCTCTATTTCAGGCGTGTTTATGGTAAGGGTCGTGACTCCACTGATCTAGAGCAGCCTAAGAGCTGTCAGCTTAGTCTGGAGGAAGCTCTAGTGTTGTAAAAGGTCGTGACCCCTCTGGCTAGGCTGTTTATCTTGGTGGGCTACGGAGAGCCGTTAGCGGAATGTAAGAGCGGCCATTTTGTTGTTTAATGTACCTTTTGTTGTGAAATTGAGACGGCGGATTTAATCTTCTCCAAATTAGGCATTTTAGGTATGTAACTTTGTGAAACTGGTGGGTTGTTTTCACATATAAATGATTTCATAAAGTTGGTGTACATTTTCCAAGCAGTTTTTTGTTCACTATGTGGACGGAGAACAAAGTAAAAAATACAATTTGATTAATTTAAACATATTGTTGCGACGACTATCAGATATGATGAATACTGGCGATGTTTGTACATGGTGAAATATCAAAATCTTAATAAATAATAACTTATACCATAGACAAACTATTTTGTCTATGCTTAAACAGATGGTAAATAAAAATTTGCACTGTAAACATTCTAGGTGGTAGAGCTGATGCCGGGCTCGACTGTGGAGGTACCACCATCTTACTCGCAAATCCTCCCGAAGTTATTCGGGGGAGAGTAAGAGGACAGCTCTCAGGCAAAACCAGGCGGCCCACCATTGCCTGGGACCGATGATAGATGGCGGTATATCCATCCCCAATTGCCAGGGCTTATATAAAACAGACTACTGACGGGCATGGGTTTCGGCACCACGCTCACCAACCCGCCTGCCCAGCGTGTGTGAGTATGGGATGTTTTTCAGGAGGACCACCAAGAGTGGCGAAATCCTGGAAAGGCTTATATCCAGCGGTGGACGGAACAGGCTGATGGATGGATGGATAGTAAACATTAATGCTTTATCATTTAGAGATGTGGAAGAATCAAAATATATATATGTAGTATCATACTCCTTTGGGAGACAAGCGTGAGTGTACGTTTTACCCATCAGCCTGGTATTTCTTTTTGGGAATAGGCCTTTCACCACTCTTAATGGTCCTTATGGAAGAAACGCCCATGCTCCCACATGCTCGGAGGCGGTTTGGTGAGCGTCTGTTTTGTCAGCAGTCTGTTTTATACAAGTACCTGCAACTGGGGATGGGTATTTCGTTGGCAAATCATTAAATCCGGTATATCACGATCTGGCCTCGGCCTGAAGACATTAAGCGAAAGAGTGCAAGTGTTTATTTATTTAGATACAAATATCTTATATTTATCAGAGTAAAATATCACACAAAAGATCGTTTTGATAAAAATAGCTTCAGGGAATTTTGTATATGAGTATGATACTTATACTTACTATTAATAATTGTATCATGTTTCCTTTTTCAAATAATAATTAGTACCGTACGTAGTGTAACCTTTACACAAAACCTTGTCCTAATTGAAAAGTACACAGCAAATGAATGAAAACGAGAACGATATAATAAAGAACTATGTATAATCCACATTTATTCTACTGGGCGGCTATTCCGGCATTATTTCTCAGTAGCAAAATCAATCATTAGATATTTGTTTGAAGTTTGATAAATGCCATGCGATGAAAATTTGAGTGACTAAACTACACCAAATAAAAACTATAGGATGTAAAAAATGCTCATTAAAAGTTTTCCATCAATAAAATCACTCGCAATTTTAGGGAACGGGCCAGAATTGAGGGAGTGAGATTCTATATAATTTAGTAAGATTAGTTAATACAAGTTTTATCGAAACTACGAAGTACCTAGATAGTTTTACTTACAAAATTTAGAACCTCAAAAGGATGAAACGTAGGTTACACCGCTTTAGCGCTCAAAGCCTCAATTCAACAAGACGCTGTTACAACAAAGCCTCCACCGAAGGCATATCAGTTACGTAAGAAGACGTTAGAATATCCGACAAAATTAAATTTGCTCGACGCCATAATTCATGGAAGGCTGCTGTTAGCCCGAAATAGCCTGAAATATTGCCGATGTTAAGCCATTGAATAGCCGAGTTTACATATTAAGTTTGGTTATGAGGCTGCATCGTGTTTTAATAAAAAGTGAGCCTATTTTCAACGAACACATTGTAGTGTATACCTATATATGTAGTGGGCATATCATAGAATTTATCATAATGATCTGCTCAAATATCAGGAAATCTGTAAAGACCAAAGAGGTCGCCTCGCTCACTCTACTTGGCTCCCGAGTTAATGATCACAAACAACCTAACACGCTTGACACCGCTAGGGTGTCAGGCTGCAGAGCAGAGTTTGGGTAACGTGCTGATGTGTGGGAGATATGGAGAGAGAGAAACAATATGGGATGTGAGCACTGGCACTGACCTAGAGTTTGGGTAACGTGCTGATGTGTGGGAGATATGGAGAGAGAGAAACAATATGGGATGTGAGCACTGGCACTGACCTAGAGTTTGGGTAACGTGCTGATGTGTGGGAGATATGGAGAGAGAGAAACAATATGGGATGTGAGCACTGGCACTGACCTAGAGTTTGGGTAACGTGCTGATGTGTGGGAGATATGGAGAGAGAGAAACAATATGGGATGTGAGCACTGGCACTGACCTAGAGTTTGGGTAACGTGCTGATGTGTGGGAGATATGGAGAGAGAGAAACAATATGGGATGTGAGCACTGGCACTGACCTAGAGTTTGGGTAACGTGCTGATGTGTGGGAGATATGGAGAGAGAGAAACAATATGGGATGTGAGCACTGGCACTGACCTAGAGTTTGGGTAACGTGCTGATGTGTGGGAGATATGGAGAGAGAGAAACAATATGGGATGTGAGCACTGGCACTGACCTAGAGTTTGGGTAACGTGCTGATGTGTGGGAGATATGGAGAGAGAGAAACAATATGGGATGTGAGCACTGGCACTGACCTAGAGTTTGGGTAACGTGCTGATGTGTGGGAGATATGGAGAGAGAGAAACAATATGGGATGTGAGCACTGGCACTGACCTAGAGTTTGGGTACCGTGCTGATGTGTGGGAGATATGGAGAGAGAGAAACAATATGGGATGTGAGCACTGGCACTGACCTAGAGTTTGGGTAACGTGCTGATGTGTGGGAGATATGGAGAGAGAGAAACAATATGGGATGTGAGCACTGGCACTGACCTAGAGTTTGGGTAACGTGCTGATGTGTGGGAGATATGGAGAGAGAGAAACAATATGGGATGTGAGCACTGGCACTGACCTAGAGTTTGGGTAACGTGCTGATGTGTGGGAGATATGGAGAGAGAGAAACAATATGAGATGTGAGCACTGGCACTGACCTAGAGTTTGGGTAACGTGCTGATGTGTGGGAGATATGGAGAGAGAGAAACAAAATGGGATGTGAGCACTGGCACTGACCTAGAGTTTGGGTAACGTGCTGATGTGTGGGAGATATGGAGAGAGAGAAACAATATGGGATGTGAGCACTGGCACTGACCTAGAGTTTGGGTAACGTGCTGATGTGTGGGAGATATGGAGAGAGAGAAACAATATGGGATGTGAGCACTGGCACTGACCTAGAGTTTGGGTAACGTGCTGATGTGTGGGAGATATGGAGAGAGAGAAACAATATGGGATGTGAGCACTGGCACTGACCTAGAGTTTGGGTAACGTGCTGATGTGTGGGAGATATGGAGAGAGAGAAACAATATCGGATGTGAGCACTGGCACTGACCTAGAGTTTGGGTAACGTGCTGATGTGTGGGAGATATGGAGAGAGAGAAACAATATGGGATGTGAGCACTGGCACTGACCTAGAGTTTGGGTAACGTGCTGATGTGTGGGAGATATGGAGAGAGAGAAACAATATGGGATGTGAGCACTGGCACTGACCTAGAGTTTGGGTAACGTGCTGATGTGTGGGAGATATGGAGAGAGAGAAACAATATGGGATGTGAGCACTGGCACTGACCTAGAGTTTGGGTAACGTGCTGATGTGTGGGAGATATGGAGAGAGAGAAACAATATGGGATGTGAGCACTGGCACTGACCTAGAGTTTGGGTAACGTGCTGATGTGTGGGAGATATGGAGAGAGAGAAACAATATGGGATGTGAGCACTGGCACTGACCTAGAGTTTGGGTAACGTGCTGATGTGTGGGAGATATGGAGAGAGAGAAACAATATGGGATGTGAGCACTGGCACTGACCTAGAGTTTGGGTAACGTGCTGATGTGTGGGAGATATGGAGAGAGAGAAACAATATGGGATGTGAGCACTGGCACTGACCTAGAGTTTGGGTAACGTGCTGATGTGTGGGAGATATGGAGAGAGAGAAACAATATGGGATGTGAGCACTGGCACTGACCTAGAGTTTGGGTAACGTGCTGATGTGTGGGAGATATGGAGAGAGAGAAACAATATGGGATGTGAGCACTGGCACTGACCTAGAGTTTGGGTAACGTGCTGATGTGTAGGAGATATGGAGAGAGAGAAACAATATGGGATGTGAGCACTGGCACTGACCTAGAGTTTGGGTAACGTGCTGATGTGTGGGAGATATGGAGAGAGAGAAACAATATGGGATGTGAGCACTGGCACTGACCTAGAGTTTGGGTAACGTGCTGATGTGTGGGAGATATGGAGAGAGAGAAACAATGTGGGATGTGAGCACTGGCACTGACCTAGAGTTTGGGTAACGTGCTGATGTGTGGGAGATATGGAGAGAGAGAAACAATATGGGATGTGAGCACTGGCACTGACCTAGAGTTTGGGTAACGTGCTGATGTGTGGGAGATATGGAGAGAGAGAAACAATATGGGATGTGAGCACTGGCACTGACCTAGAGTTTGGGTAACGTGCTAATGTGTGGGAGATATGGAGAGAGACAAACAATATGGGATGTGAGCACTGGCACTGACCTAGAGTTTGGGTAACGTGCTGATGTGTGGGAGATATGGAGAGAGAGAAACAATATGGGATGTGAGCACTGGCACTGACCTAGAGTTTGGGTAACGTGCTGATGTGTGAGAGATATGGAGAGAGAGAAACAATATGGGATGTGAGCACTGGCACTGACCTAGAGTTTGGGTAACGTGCTGATGTGTGGGAGATATGGAGAGAGAGAAACAATATGGGATGTGAGCACTGGCACTGACCTAGAGTTTGGGTAACGTGCTGATGTGTGGGAGATATGGAGAGAGAGAAACAATATGGGATGTGAGCACTGGCACTGACCTAGAGTTTGGGTAACGTGCTGATGTGTGGGAGATATGGAGAGAGAGAAACAATATGGGATGTGAGCACTGGCACTGACCTAGAGTTTGGGTAACGTGCTGATGTGTGGGAGATATGGAGAGAGAGAAACAATATGGGATGTGAGCACTGGCACTGACCTAGAGTTTGGGTAACGTGCTGATGTGTGGGAGATATGGAGAGAGAGAAACAATATGGGATGTGAGCACTGGCACTGACCTAGAGTTTGGGTAACGTGCTGATGTGTGGGAGATATGGAGAGAGAGAAACAATATGGGATGTGAGCACTGGCACTGACCTAGAGTTTAGGTAACGTGCTGATGTGTGGGAGATATGGAGAGAGAGAAACAATATGGGATGTGAGCACTGGCACTGACCTAGAGTTTGGGTAACGTGCTGATGTGTGGGAGATATGGAGAGAGAGAAACAATATGGGATGTGAGCACTGGCACTGACCTAGAGTTTGGGTAACGTGCTGATGTGTGGGAGATATGGAGAGAGAGAAACAATATGGGATGTGAGCACTGGCACTGACCTAGAGTTTAGGTAACGTGCTGATGTGTGGGAGATATGGAGAGAGAGAAACAATATGGGATGTGAGCACTGGCACTGACCTAGAGTTTGGGTAACGTGCTGATGTGTGGGAGATATGGAGAGAGAGTAACAATATGGGATGTGAGCACTGGCACTGACCTAGAGTTTGGGTAACGTGCTGATGTGTGGGAGATATGGAGAGAGAGAAACAATATGGGATGTGAGCACTGGCACTGACCTAGAGTTTGGGTAACGTGCTGATGTGTGGGAGATATGGAGAGAGAGAAACAATATGGGATGTGAGCACTGGCACTGACCTAGAGTTTGGGTAACGTGCTGATGTGTGGGAGATATGGAGAGAGAGAAACAATATGGGATGTGAGCACTGGCACTGACCTAGAGTTTGGGTAACGTGCTGATGTGTGGGAGATATGGAGAGAGAGAAGCAATATGGGATGTGAGCACTGGCACTGACCTAGAGTTTGGGTAACGTGCTGATGTGTGGGAGATATGGAGAGAGAGAAACAATATGGGATGTGAGCACTGGCACTGACCTAGAGTTTGGGTAACGTGCTGATGTGTGGGAGATATGGAGAGAGAGAAACAATATGGGATGTGAGCACTGGCACTGACCTAGAGTTTGGGTAACGTGCTGATGTGTGGGAGATATGGAGAGAGAGAAACAATATGGGATGTGAGCACTGGCACTGACCTAGAGTTTGGGTAACGTGCTGATGTGTGGGAGATATGGAGAGAGAGAAGCAATATGGGATGTGAGCACTGGCACTGACCTAGAGTTTGGGTAACGTGCTGATGTGTGGGAGATATGGAGAGAGAGAAACAATATGGGATGTGAGCACTGGCACTGACCTAGAGTTTGGGTAACGTGCTGATGTGTGGGAGATATGGAGAGAGAGAAACAATATGGGATGTGAGCACTGGCACTGACCTAGAGTTTGGGTAACGTGCTGATGTGTGGGAGATATGGAGAGAGAGAAGCAATATGGGATGTGAGCACTGGCACTGACCTAGAGTTTGGGTAACGTGCTGATGTGTGGGAGATATGGAGAGAGAGAAACAATATGGGATGTGAGCACTGGCACTGACCTAGAGTTTGGGTAACGTGCTGATGTGTGGGAGATATGGAGAGAGAGAAACAATATGGGATGTGAGCACTGGCACTGACCTAGAGTTTGGGTAACGTGCTGATGTGTGGGAGATATGGAGAGAGAGAAACAATATGGGATGTGAGCACTGGCACTGACCTAGAGTTTGGGTAACGTGCTGATGTGTGGGAGATATGGAGAGAGAGAAACAATATGGGATGTGAGCACTGGCACTGACCTAGAGTTTGGGTAACGTGCTGATGTGTGGGAGATATGGAGAGAGAGAAACAATATGGGATGTGAGCACTGGCACTGACCTAGAGTTTGGGTAACGTGCTGATGTGTGGGAGATATGGAGAGAGAGAAACAATATGGGATGTGAGCACTGGCACTGACCTAGAGTTTGGGTAACGTGCTGATGTGTGGGAGATATGGAGAGAGAGAAACAATATGGGATGTGAGCACTGGCACTGACCTAGAGTTTGGGTAACGTGCTGATGTGTGGGAGATATGGAGAGAGAGAAACAATATGGGATGTGAGCACTGGCACTGACCTAGAGTTTGGGTAACGTGCTGATGTGTGGGAGATATGGAGAGAGAGAAACAATATGGGATGTGAGCACTGGCACTGACCTAGAGTTTGGGTAACGTGCTGATGTGTGGGAGATATGGAGAGAGAGAAGCAATATGGGATGTGAGCACTGGCACTGACCTAGAGTTTGGGTAACGTGCTGATGTGTGGGAGATATGGAGAGAGAGAAACAATATGGGATGTGAGCACTGGCACTGACCTAGAGTTTGGGTAACGTGCTGATGTGTGGGAGATATGGAGAGAGAGAAACAATATGGGATGTGAGCACTGGCACTGACCTAGAGTTTGGGTAACGTGCTGATGTGTGGGAGATATGGAGAGAGAGAAACAATATGGGATGTGAGCACTGGCACTGACCTAGAGTTTGGGTAACGCGCTGATGTGTGGGAGATATGGAGAGAGAGAAACAATATGGGATGTGAGCACTGGCACTGACCTAGAGTTTGGGTAACGTGCTGATGTGTGGGAGATATGGAGAGAGAGAAACAATATGGGATGTGAGCACTGGCACTGACCTAGAGTTTGGGTAACGTGCTGATGTGTGGGAGATATGGAGAGAGAGAAACAATATGGGATGTGAGCACTGGCACTGACCTAGAGTTTGGGTAACGTGCTGATGTGTGGGAGATATGGAGAGAGAGAAACAATATGGGATGTGAGCACTGGCACTGACCTAGAGTTTGGGTAACGTGCTGATGTGTGGGAGATATGGAGAGAGAGAAACAATATGGGATGTGAGCACTGGCACTGACCTAGAGTTTGGGTAACGTGCTGATGTGTGGGAGATATGGAGAGAGAGAAACAATATGGGATGTGAGCACTGGCACTGACCTAGAGTTTGGGTAACGTGCTGATGTGTGGGAGATATGGAGAGAGAGAAACAATATGGGATGTGAGCACTGGCACTGACCTAGAGTTTGGGTAACGTGCTGATGTGTGGGAGATATGGAGAGAGAGAAACAATATGGGATGTGAGCACTGGCACTGACCTAGAGTTTGGGTAACGTGCTGATGTGTAGGAGATATGGAGAGAGAGAAACAATATGGGATGTGAGCACTGGCACTGACCTAGAGTTTGGGTAACGTGCTGATGTGTGGGAGATATGGAGAGAGAGAAGCAATATGGGATGTGAGCACTGGCACTGACCTAGAGTTTGGGTAACGTGCTGATGTGTGAGAGATATGGAGAGAGAGAAACAATATGGGATGTGAGCACTGGCACTGACCTAGAGTTTGGGTAACGTGCTGATGTGTAGGAGATATGGAGAGAGAGAAACAATATGGGATGTGAGCACTGGCACTGACCTAGAGTTTGGGTAACGTGCTGATGTGTGGGAGATATGGAGAGAGAGAAACAATATGGGATGTGAGCACTGGCACTGACCTAGAGTTTGGGTAACGTGCTGATGTGTAGGAGATATGGAGAGAGAGAAACAATATGGGATGTGAGCACTGGCACTGACCTAGAGTTTGGGTAACGTGCTGATGTGTGGGAGATATGGAGAGAGAGAAGCAATATGGGATGTGAGCACTGGCACTGACCTAGAGTTTGGGTAACGTGCTGATGTGTGGGAGATATGGAGAGAGAGAAACAATATGGGATGTGAGCACTGGCACTGACCTAGAGTTTGGGTAACGTGCTGATGTGTGGGAGATATGGAGAGAGAGAAACAATATGGGATGTGAGCACTGGCACTGACCTGGCTGGTGGTTTCCTTTGTCTCCAAAATGGCCGCGACGGGGGACGCGGCGTGCCGACGAAACTGCTGCTGGGCTGATGGGAGAGGCACTTTAGATGCACTTGCACACAAAATAGTTTAGTGGTACGATCACACGAGCCGAGAAATGTTTTTGAGCGGGTAAAAATGGCACGGCACTGCGTGCATCGAGACGGGTGTGGTTCTGCGCAACTCTCTGAGGTCAAGGCGGACAATCGACTGACCGTCGACCCGCGTGGGCGCCGGCCGTGTTTGACACACTGGAGCGCCCTCTAGCGGATAAACGTCGCGTCGCGCAAACAACGCTCCTGGCTTCGATCGTCGTCGCACCTATTTTGGACTTTTTGTTGGAAGTCTATCGTAAATGATGTATTTCATGCTTAACGATATTGTCGATCAGTAGTGTAATTGTGTCCATCCATCCATCAGCCTGTTTCGTCCACTGCTGGACATAGGCCTTTCCAGGATTTTCCCACTCTTGGCAGTCCTCCTGGAAGAAATGCCCATACTCAGACACGCTGGACAGGCGGGTTGGTGAGCGCAGTGCCGAAACCCTTGCACCAGTGACGCCGCTGCCCGTCACCAGTCTGTTTTATATAAGGCCCGGCAATTGGGGATGGATATACCGTCATCCATCGGTCCCAGGCAATGGTGGGCCGCCTGGTTTTGCCTGAGAGCTGTTCTCTTACTCTCCCCCGAATAACTTCGGGAGGATTTGCGAGTAAGATGGTGGTACCTCCACAGTCGAGCCCGGCATCAGCTCTACCACCTACAGTTGTGTAAGACTATTCAATTAAAAGATGACCACGATGTATATAAAAGTATATCGTCACGACATGAATCCTCGGGGGGGTGTCATAGGTATTCCGAGTGTGAACTGTGAAATGCAATTTATAAATAAAAATAATAATAAATGAGTTTCGAAAGGTATCGCTCAATGAGCTTTTAATAATAGACACGCCATACTCTCAAAAAATGCGATGTAAATTCGGGGCCAACGACACATAAAAATAAAATAAAAAATAAAATATATTTATTTCTTTAACAAAAGTGGTACATAGTTATATATTGGTGGTTGTGACCTTTTATTAAGTGAAGAACACCTGTATTAAAAGAACACGCTCTTCCATATCCATAAAGTAATCGTACCAAATAAACTTACACTAAAATATTTATCTTAAATATAGTATGGATTAGTTTGGTTAAATTAATAATAATATTAGTAATAGTTTTTAAAGTGTAGTGTGTGCGAGTGTGTGAGTGTATGAGGGTGTGTGAGAGGGTGTGTAAGGGGGTGTGTGCGTTAAGGTGCATGTGTGTAAATGTGGTGTTAAAATTGTAATTAAATTATATACATTAAGTTAAGTTAGCCCTACGAAGTTGAGTTTTGGGATCGATTAGTATAATCACTAACCAAAGTAATTAATTAACCGTTGTATTTTATTATATTATTATATTATTTTACTATCTTAAATAGATCTTCGGTTTCATCGTAATTTAACGTTTTGAGCCACTTAGTTATGCGTTTTTTGGATTCATAATTTGTTAACCTGTCGATATCCAGTGTTTTATTGATTAGATTGTATAAATAAGTTGCTTGCGTTTTATATTGTCGATGTGCAAATGTAGTCATAACACTTTTAGTCACTGCGACAGCGTGTTTTCTACGTTTTAACAAACAGGACGGGTAAGGGGTTACGGTTTTTACATTTTTATGTGTTTTTAGAATCGCAAACAGGATATAAAGCTTGCGTACTGTCAACAGACCACAATCCAGGTACAGTTTGTGAGTGGGATATAATCGTGGTTTAAAATATGCTATCTTTAGAAGGGCTCTCTGAGATCGTTCCACTTCTAGGAATTTTACTTTAGTAGCACCCCCCCAAATGGGAATACAATAGATAAGTATAGACTGCGCTAGTGCTATATATATTGAATTAAGTAAGGGTTTAGATGCCACATAACGCAGTTTTATAAAGATCCAGATTAATTTTCGAATCCTACTGGTGATTGCCTCCAGATGTGAGTGCCAAGATAAATGTTGATCCATATGAATGCCAAGATATTTAATTGACGAGGTTTTATCAATAGTAGGACAACAACAGTTGTCATCTAATACGTCACAACTGTACTCATGGACGTTTATTTTGAATTGGGGTGGTGGCTGGGTAGATTTATTTATAGTGTAGCATATATACTTTGTTTTTAAGGCGTTTAAGGTAAGGAGGTTGTACTTTAGCCAAAGGTCTACCTGTGTAAGTCCCTTTTCAGTGTCTTTAAGGATAGACTGCCATGTTTTGCCTGTAAAGACAATAGCAGTATCGTCAGCGTATGAAAATACTTTGGCATTTTCTAATTGCATATTAAGCAAGTCGTTAATATAGATTAAAAAGAGAGTGGGTCCAAGTACACTCCCCTGGGGGACACCAAATCCAATGTTCGAGTACTCACTTGTATACAAACCCACTCTAACGCATTGTTTTCGATCAGTTAAATAATCTTTGAAAAGTGCTAGAGGGGTACCTCTTATACCAATGTTTTCCAGTTTTTGTACAAGAATGGGGACAGAGACGGTGTCAAATGCCTTCCTTAAGTCTAGGAATACCGTGAGACATTTGTTTCCTTTATCTAATTGTTCAACTAATAAGGTAGTTAAACCTGTAACGGCGTCTTCAGTCGATTTATTTTGTCTGAAACCAAACTGACACTCAGATATTATGTTATATTTATTAAGATAGCTAATAAATTGTTTATTGATAATTTTCTCAATAATTTTTGAAAATACTGTTAGTACAGATATCGGTCTATAGTTGCCAACATCGTCTCTGTCGCCACCCTTGTACACCGGTGTTACTATGGCTTTCTTTAGGGAAGAAGGGAAAACACCCGTGCTAAAACAAAGGTTAATGAAGTGAGTTATAATAGGCACCAGTTCATATTTAGCAAGTTTTAAAAAAGTTGTAGGAATTGCGTCCCATCCTGAAGCACTCGAGGATTTTAAGTTCATAAGGGTTCTTTCAACCTCTTCCACATCGGTGTTTAATAAAACAAAGGATGTAGGCTGGCTAAACGTAGCTTCAGTGTACTTTTTACTTATGAAGTTAGGGATAGGTGGGACAGTGATTTTGGATGCCAAGTCCTTTCCAACATTAACAAAATATTCGTTTACCGCGTTTATTGATTCGGCATAGGTTTTTTTAATATTAAGTAGCTGTGTATTATCAGTTTTAGATTGGTTTTGATAGGTAATATTTTTGATGGTATTCCACAGACTTTTAGGGTTTTTAGCAGATACTTCTAGTAAGTGTCTTTCGTATGTCCTTTTAAGCGATTTTAGTAGATTGTTGCAGTGGTTACGGTAACGTCTGTACGTCGTCTGTACAGCAGTCTGTACACATGCAATGTAACTTAAAGTTTTTTTAAATAATTGGTGTATTTCTTGTGTGATGCAGAATAAATTATAAAAATACTTAGGTAAGTGCTAAAATGGTAGCTGCAGACAGGGGTCAAAAATTTAATTATAAATTACACAAGTATTCAAAAAATAAATGAAAGTGAAAATAATAAGATGAATAAATAACAAATGTTGTATTTGATTTCTTAGCAATAAATAGAGAAGCATGAAACTAAAAATTCTGATATTAAAATGAATGTTTCTTGGCGTCTGTATTTCCGGATATTTGTAACCCGAATTCCTTCAAAGATAAGTTACTGAGCAAGCACGCTTCATCCTAGATTTCAGGAACGCTTTTCAGCAGGCACGGTAGTGGCAAAGCGTAATACCGTTGCGCATGAAAAAAAAAATACTCTGCAAAAATGCAAGGAAATTATTTTGTCTCCCTTTGTATGGAATATCCCATATTATTATTACTAAGGATAAAGGAATGATAGAGAACAGTAGTACCATTTAAATATTGTGCATGGAAATCTTCGCCATTCTTCGGCAAATATCGTATTTCCTTACGCTTTCTTATGGTTACCTTATGCTTTTATAGTAATCAATGTCATTGCATCGGGTCGGTCGCCTATAGATTTTTATGCGCATTACATCTGTGGGAGATCTCTAGGCTAAGTGGCTATTGGAATACACTATTAAAAACAGACCAAACGTCAAATAGATTTAACGACATTTGTCATGACAATGCAACTCAGTTGTGGGCGTGACAAAATGTAATGCTATTTCATTTTGTTATTACGTGCAAGCTCGATGATAGTTGCGAAGGCATTACAATCGCAACTATTCAATCATTGAAAACTTGAGTCAGAAGAAAAAATAAATTGGCAACACTGTGAAGGTTTCATTCAACTTAACATTGGTTAAAATTACTGTAGATAACATTTTTGTAGCAAAATTCATTATTTTTTTCTATTACAATAAAAACACATTTGTTTACACTTTTGGTAAGCAACCGTTAAAACTTAATTTAGGGGTTTATTTTATTTGGTATAGATCTAGATAATGTCAAAAGACTTAGCTTAAAATATAATAAAAACATTCCTTGGAGACCTCACAATTTTGTGTTTGCACTTGTGTGAATGTTGGCGTGATAATGGCTATCCCATTATTTACTTTCACTCAATTGTAACCGTTTACACGTCAAAGAGCTTTAAGCTTGTTTATCTCCACAAACATAGATTTTATCTTTGTGAATGACGGGACTTTATGTTAAGTGTCAAATCAACTATTAATATCCTAAAACACACAGGATTGGTAGCAAGTTTTATTTATCTTGCCGGTAACAAATTAAAATTTGTTGATAGAGCCCCCGAAGGATACTTACTTGAAAGGGTCGCTGCAGCTAAATTGTGAATTATCTTTCTTCGTAAAATTAGTTTTTAGTAGATTTTTAAAGCATTTTTACGACGCTGTCTGCTGAAATTTTAAACAAGATGAGAATTTTGAAATACATATTACTTTGCTGTCAAATAGCATTTTAAGTACCTAACAATTTCTTAAGACTATGTCAAATGAAGAACCGTTGAAATTGAACAAGTTATTTTTCTTTATAAATATGTACAGGTCCTTTATTCATAAAAAAAAAATCTGATACAATAATGCACTCAAGCACTGTGACCTTAAAGATATTTTACAAATATTCAATGATACCTCAAGTTATTAGCGTAGCTCAGTTTGGGGACCCCTGGTAAATTTGTTTTTAAGTAATGTGCAATGTACCAAATTATTTTAAAATTTTTGCAGTATATTTATTTTCATTTTATTTAAATTATTTTAATAAATGTTCTTTATTCGTGGGTAGGGAACAATTTAAATTAAATTAAATATTAAAAAACCGGCCAAGGGCGAGTCGGACTCGCGCACGAAGGGTTCAGGACCTTTATCTATAAAAACGGTAAAAAAAATCATGTCTGTTGTATGGGAGTGCGCAGGTCCGACTCACACTTGGCCAGTTTTAGTATTTGTTGTCATATTGGCAACAGAAATAATCATCTGTGAAAATTTCAACTGTGTAACTATCACGGTTCATGAGATACAGCCTGGTGACAGACGGACAGACAGACAGACGGACAGCGTAGCCTTAGTAATAGGGTCTCGTCTCGTAATAGGGTCTCGTACCCTAAAACCCGTTAAAAAAAAGGTTTTGGAAACGAAAGATTGTGATAATACTGTCCATACGAACAAATTTTTCTATGAAGAAAGACATGATATACTGAAAAAAGATTTGCTATTTCATATTTGGCCAAGGAACGTATTTAACTTTTTCATAGAAGAGCTTTTTCTTTTTTTTACAATTGTAAGGTTGGTTGTTCCAACCCTCAAATTAAGAGTTAAGCCCAACCCTCAAACCCATTAAAAGTTTTTCGTATGGGCGAATACAATCACCAGTTTCCGTTTCCAAAACCGTTGAGATTTCACCGTGACTTTGGTTGATATAGCCAAATTCAAACTGAAGTCTCGGTAAGTGGTCAGGACTAAAATTTGGACTTCCTATACTAATTGAGTCGAGGTTGTTCTTGATCATATATAGGGGAAAAAAAGTTCGTATTTCGCAAAACAGGGTCATTGAACCTGGAGGCTTACCACTTACCAAGGCTCCACTTTGAATTTTGCTCTGTAAAACAAAATTACCTTATTTATTGTACATTCAAAAATAAACGATATAACAGAAATAAGACTGACAACATAAATAAACCTTTTGACTTGCTGATTATCTTCCAAACCCGTTGCTACCTTCTAACTAACTTTTTATTACGGTTCACTGATTAGTCTGTCGGTACTTGTTATCGCGCCCTATTTCGTGATTTGCTGCGGTACTGTAATTTCTCAATGTCAAAGCTTCTTTAAGGGGCTATTTCGCTCAAATCAGTACTTTTTCAGATTGCTTACCTGCTTATAAAAAAGCCACTAGTTTGATAAATTAGTATACAGGGTATAAATAGAGTGCCCATTAAATAAAACCACATACTCTACTGATCATACTGAACAACTATTTGAAAAACAAAACCCGAGAAAATCATCAGAAAAAAAGATATTCAACGACTTTATCTCGTAGGAGGAAGGTTTATTTTAGAACGCTGCACCCTAAGCGCTGTTTCACGGCGACGCTCTCTCTAAACTCGCCTGTATGTCGATGCGTTAGGGTTCACGCATTTTTGTTTGGAACTGAATTATTTCCCAAACTAAGGGTGTCTGCGGGTATGATTCTTGGGAAAAGTGGTTCAGTAGGGTCGATAGAATATGTGGTTTCATTTAATGGTAGCAGTTTATTTACCCCCGGTATAAGGTGACATTAATTTAGGCAGCCAAATTCATATTGGAAGCTTGGTGATCAGTATCATGACACGATTTTTATTCCAAATTTCGCAAAATAGAATGTTGACCTCCTATTGGTAATTGACTCACGGCTGGACATGAGTTTGTAGGGAACAGAAAAAAATATAATTCACGATTTTCACATAAACTGATACTTGATACTGATCATACACCGAGTCTTCAGTATGATAAAAGTTGGGTAAATCACTTTGTATACTTTTTGGAACCTTATTTTAGGTTTTCGTTGTACAAAGATGCGGTTGCAGACATTTCGTTCGATTGAAACTATGTACGTTGATAGTAATGTTGTGTTTCTTTGATTTCAGGTAGTTAAGGAATTTAAGCCCTATATTATAAAAAGTTTTGATTTTGCTCAAGTAAAATAGTGAAATAAGAACATTGCCTAAATAAGCATGTTTTATTTTATTCCATCTTCTCTTCATACATTTCCTATAACATTACCGATTGTTTTTTTCGAATTTGAAACATTTTTTAGGATTCATAATAAAGATAAATAAATAGACATTAAAAATAAAACATTGCGACATATTAAAATATTTTTTTTAGGTCTTAAAATACCTACATCTTTATGTTTAATAATAGTTTTAGCTTAAATTTATTAACTTTACCAATTCTAAAGACACACTGATGAACTCAAACTCTCCATAATAAATATAAATAAAAAAACGAAAATTGAGAATCCCAAGTAGCACGTTTTTTGCATGTCTTATCTACTTATATCTTACTAGACGCCTTAACAAATCCAATCTGTAAGCTTTCCCTCTCCCGATAATGATGATTTGATTGCTCCTGATAACGAGTGAGGTAATGGTAGCGGTATTGCGATAAAATCATAACCTACAGGTACGAAAATAAGTCGCAGGTAAATTGACAAAGACGTGATCTTATAATTTCACTAGTGACATGATAACGGATTTTTGTCAATTAGTGTGATATAACGATCCATTTCAGTTAAACTGTAAAAAGGCAAAAATAGGTGCAACGATGAGTGAAGCGACGAGTGTATTAAGTCGCCTTTGATAAATACATTCTGGAGCCGAGTGAAGCGAAGCCGAACGAAGCGGGGCAATCCTTGTAGTTAAAAACGGAAAGTTAATTCCTAGTGGAAACGACTGACATAAAAATTTGTAGTCTGTTTGTTTTATTTTGTTTTGTTAGGTATTATTTTGATAAAATTAAGTATTTATTCATTGTGATTCTTTTATTTTATCATGTATTTCCTTAGTTATTACAAGGCTAAGCTGAAAATCGGCGGCTGTCTGCACCTTTATGCCGAGCTTAGACCTTTTTGTCTTTCCATTTTTGCAAGTAACATTGTATTTGTATGTTAGTTTACTAAGACAAATAAAGTATCTTTTATTTTTCATTTTATTTATTTAAGCAGTTACTTAGTGAAATTATACTATCACGGCTTTTACCTGCGGCATATATATCGTCACGACATGAATCCCCGAGGGGGTGTCAGAGTTGTTTCCTAATGTGTGGACTGATGCAAGTCACATTCCACCCTCGTCCACACGCCTTTCCTCGGGCACAACTATGAACTCACAGTTTCACGTGCCTTCCAGAGCACGCAGACCGAACACAAATGTGCCCCTACTGGATTTGAACCCACGACCTCTGGATTAGCGGTCAAATACCTGAACCACTAGACCAGTGGTGGCCAACTGGTGTTGCTCTGAGGGCTGTTTCGAAAATCCTAATATAGTTTTCAGGCACCGCTGAGTTTAAAAAACCTAAGTGCGATAATGGAAACTACACTATTTAATTATATCCCTTTATATTTATTATGTATGACATACTACTAAAATAGATAGACCGGAACCGAAAAAGCTTGATTTTCTTGACTTTTCACACTTTGAAAAAAGTCTACTTGGTAGGTAATCTTCTGTGTATCCCAAAATCATAAAATCTTTGACGTGTTTTAGATGAAAAAAAGCCACAGCATAGCACTGATGTACTGTTATCAGCGTTATTTAGATTTTCAGAGTTTAATTAGTGTTTGTTTAATTTTACCTATATAGAACTTTAAACTCACGCGTTTTGTACACATTTTAATGTTTATGAAGACGGGTCTACCACGATGTATTTTATTACCTTTTGTTTGAGAAAAGGCACCCGACGTTTCGAGGCAGTTGCATGCCGTATGTTCTACGGGAAACTCTTTTTTACCTAATTTAATTAATTTAGTGTGTCTCGAATTTTTATCTTTTCTCATCCGCTGGTGCCTCTAAAACGGGCCGCGGGCTACCAGGCGCCCGCGAGCTACCGCCTGGGCACCACTGCCCTAGACCACAGACGGTCTACCACCTGACTACAAAGACGGTCACAATTGAAATAGAAAAAAGACATGACTGACAGTTTTGCGCCCTTCTTTTCAGTAAGACTAATCGAATGGGCAGAGTTAGGCATACATTTATTTAATTAATGTATTTTTAATTAAAGCCCGTATGCGTATTATGCCAGAAGTACGGCGGAAGCTGCCATCACGATAGAACGTCACTATTATGTTCGAGTAACATTCAACACTCTGGCATCTCCCTCGGGCATTTATCGTGATGATAAGCAATGATCGGAATTTCGGGGCATTATAGTACATTATTGTCATGGTCAACATGGGTATGCCTTTGCAGAATTATGAAGTACCAGAAATTCTGGAACTTTGGAAAAAACTAGAGGAATACATAATTTTTTAGAGTAAACACATAACTCACAAACATTGAAAAAAATACTAGCGGTAGAGTTAAGTAATTTTATTTCCTCGTTATATTTTTACTATATTATGCATAAAAGTCATCAAATTAATACTTAAAAAAGGAATCAAATTTGATAGCTAAAAACTCTTTCAAAAGACAACCTTTTTGTACCTCAAGTTCTATCTCCAAGGAAGCGTGCGAATATCACTGAAAGATTACAGAACGCGTCCGACATTGATTTTGATTATGTTATAGAACTTCCCTTACACCTTGTACCAGAACGAACCTCGGATCGAGGCGTTCCGTTAGCACTCGCTAACATTTTGTGGTAAGGTGGTGCCACTACCTTCGGATTACTATTGATGTCTTGATATTAGCTGAGGGTGGAAGCGACATCTGCTTAATATGTGGGAAACTCTTGAGTTCGGAGGTAGATTAAGTTCGTTGAAAAGAATGTTACAACAAACATAAAAGTATCAGTTGTTTAGGTTAGATGGCATTACTTCCGGGATTAGAAAATAAAACAGACCTTATTTCCTTATTTTACTCAGGAAATGAAGAAATATTATTCAAATAAATTCCGGATGTTTTATTCTTAATGTTTGGAAGCAGGGAAAGAGTGAAAATTACGTGAATCGAGTAAAGATGTTGTTTCTATACTAAATTACGCGAACATTAAATTCGCGCCGAAAACGGGTATTTCATGGCTATGTATCATGCATGGAATTAAAGATTTTCGGGTGTCTACAGTTGCTAAGCGAAATGGGTCCACTAAGCGAGGAGAAGAAATGTCTTTTGAGGAGAGAGATTTGGGGGGCTTTACACAAGTAAGGAATGCAGAAGGCGGGCTATGAGAGCGCAGTAGCAGGAAATTGGGTAAACTTCGATTCAAGAAGTTCCGTCATAATTCGCTGTCTTTCCGTCATAATGGCGCTGTTATTGTTAAATTGCCAAGAGCCCGCTAGAATTAAGTATTGGGGGAAAAGAGGGCGACACTGCGTATCTTGCAATAAACTCATGAACCTTGGCATAGTACAGATTAGGTGAATTGGTTTTAAGGCTATGTCAAAAGTGCCACTTGTTTCAGCTAGGTGGCGTATTTAGCAAAGCAGTAAAGGATACAGATCCCATTTTCGTATTTTAATTCAAAATAAAGTAAAACCTGCTCAAATGAATTTTAGATATTTTCATTATCTTAATAGTTGGTGGTAAGGAAAATTAGAATCACGAAAAATATTGTTTCAAGCTAAAAAGGAAAACATTATGATTGCTGTAGTCCGGATGTCGGCGTTGAGATTTTATGCCCATATAAGGTAATACGGAAATTCTTGGAGAGAATGCGTGGGTCGTGGATACGGGGAGTGACAAGAAGGGAGCGGGGCACGGGGGAAGCGGCGTGGCAAGGCGCCGGGAGTGAGTCGATAAAAGTGGTTGTAGGGCGGGAACGGCTCCCAGTCTTTGGAGGTCAGTCTTTGGAGGTCAGTCTTCGGAGTTCAGTCTTCGAGGTCCGTCAAGCGAGATACAAGTGCAGTAATTAGTCGCGAATTTATTTTCTTGGGTTTTATTTTTATCAGGGCGTTTGTTTTTTAGATATATTAATTTTCCTCGGGGTTATTTTCTTCAAAGTTCTGTCGGAATTATTTAGAGTGTGGGATACTTTTTGAGAAAGTGCAGTTTAAATTTAGAGATCCGCGAGTGTTTGTTCGAGGCGATTTCCGTAAAAGGACGAATATGTAGATCGGTTATAGGGCATTCCTTTTGAGACTTGTTTCAAATGATTTCCTAAGAATTCTGGGGTCTGCTTTATATTTTAAATAATATAAGGTAAAGCTGGATGTTGCGGCTGTGAAAGGCTTTGAGCCCTAGGGCTCGGCTGGCCGGGGGAAGGATGGAAAAAGCCTCATTAAGAATCGCGGTTAATTGTGTTATATCGTTCAGACCAGTTCTAGGGACGCGGATATCAGGCCTGGGCGTGGGGTTTTGTAGTTTATTAGCGCGGAAGTTTGAAGGGTTATTAGCGCGGGAACTACTCGGTGTTTCGAGCGTGGCAAAGGTGGGTGTCTCTGGGTTTAGTTTAGGGGTATCTTCAGTAGGCTTGACGGCTAATAGGTAGGGAAAATATGTGATGCTAAACAAAGAGGAGTCTCTTTGGGGATTTGATACGAGGGTAACCTAACGGAGTCGACAACTCGTATCTTATCCTTCAACCTCTCCGGAGGGGCAGTCGTTTTGAGATGACGCTGCAGCGGTTTAGTTATACCGTATAATATCTCCCATTTCTGACGTTACCATGTGATGTTGCCTGGGCGATCACGAGAGAAGTGTGAACCGGACATTGCCCCTCCAGGTTATCATCCGTGGCGCAGTCTTGGTCTTTATGTATATATTAATATATTTATCACACAACCATATAGGGAACTTCCGGTCAGTTGGGTGAGGCCCTTACCTTGAATCACCCGCTGACTGGCACGGAGAGTTTATAGGCAGTAGGTACACGTAGAGGAGAAAACTCGCCTCGCTTCTTTATTTTAGACTAGTTGAGGGATGTGATTTCCACTGTGACTCTTTGGGAATCACCGCACAAACACAATTAAATGTAAATGTGAGATTTTATCTCTAGTTTTGGGTTTTACACATTTGGCAGACTAGGAATTCTCATTCTAGGTACAAATGATAGGCAGGTAAAGTTTCGATAGTCAATTTAGTCAAGATATTTGTTAGGATGCATTACACAATCACACAATTAAAAGTAAATGTGAGATTTTATCTCTAGTTTTGTTTTACACCAAAATAGGCTGAGAAGTCTCTTGGCTATTCCCGGGTAGCCAGATCAGTCAAGGAACTTGCGGGAATGCTAGGACGTTACAAGGAATCTTAGGACGTTAGAATTTCACGTAGGGTCGCAAGAAGGGACAATAAATTGATTAGAACACAGTCAGGTATTATAGAAAAATGTAGGACGTTAGAATTGTGCTCAGAGAAAGTAAGGTTCTGAAGGTTGTAGGCTCCTGGTAGTGTATGTTTTAGTCAATTATGTCTTGGTGTTACACGTAGGCACGTTCAGGTTAGGATCCGTAGGCTTTGAAGGTTTTCAAGGGGGTAAATCTTGTAGAACCACGGATTGGTGAAATTTAGGTCAAATAGGTAGGCGGATATCAGCTAGGTTCCAGATTTTAGTTTGAAATGAATAGGCGAATTTCAGAAGTTAATAATGGCAGAATTTGTTTAGATCCATCTTGTAACGACGTGTTGAAAGCATTCAGTGGAAAGCCTCCCTGATTGTCTGGTCGAGAAAGCCCTTTAAGTGACGGAAAGTTATTTTGTTGTGAAGTAAAGATAAGTAATGTTTTGCTCTTAATTTGCTATCAGATGGATTAAACTTGTGATCATCGTTCTCTGATTAGATAAAGAAGGTTCGACCTCAAGCTCAGAAACACTCCTACTTACACGAGTGTCTAGTTTTTCAAGATACCATTTTATTGAGATAAACTGTTTTGGTGTGAGAACTATCAGTTCAGAGTTTGGAGCAAAGTCCAGTTCTAAGTCTTAATTACAGTAAATTATTCTGGAATCATAATTTCCTTATAAAAAAGGAAGATTTCAATGTAAATAAATTTACCAAAGTAAGTAGCTTGGTTTCCATAGAAAAGGAATGATTTCTATTTGTGAATAATATTGCCTGAAAAATAAAGGTAATGAGTAGATGCATTTGTTCATACTAAGGGAAAATCCCACCCTTTTAGCCAAGCAATGCCGTGCTAATAAGAATCTTCTGTATACCAAACGGAACAGAAATCTTAGTTCGTCAAGTGTGAATAGATATATCTCTCCTTGAATTAATATTCTCAAGTACAATGTGGCCGAGAGATAGCCTTAAATACTGCTGAAACTATTCTGGATCTAACAAGGAAACCAGCTAGCTGAAATTATATCTATCTGAGTGAGACATCTTTCATATAATTATAGCTTTGATTCTGAGACATCAGAACGGCTACTTACTAACTGGAATTCAGAAGAATTGAAATTAGTCAGACTAGTAGAACCGAATTAGTTATCTGTATGATTGAATCAATCCAGTATTGACTGCTAATAAATTTCTGTTAGAATAAACTACCTTAGAGCTGTTCTCATGTAGAATTCAGTAGGTACAGAGATTGGACATGTGATAAGGAGAATTATGCAGCTTTTACTGAAGTAATTAATATTCCACAGTAAGGTCACGATATTTAATTACGAGTAGGTACTCCTTGAGGTTTCTTAGTGATTCTTCCTCCAAGGTGTGTAGACAGGGAATCACTGTTCTTAGGTTTTCTTACAATAAATAATGTACTATTTAAAGATTACTGAAAGATTTTATAATGAGACTATAGTAGTGTTTGGTAGAAATTAAAGACTTGCCAACATGAACGATTTACTATTACAAAGTAACAAATATTCAGTATAATAATACTGCCTTATCAAATTAAAATATCTAAGTACTTAGTGCCGTGTAGCACGGTACAAATAATGTATCACCAAACTAAATGCAAAATTAAAGTCTATAATAATATAAAGTATTAAATCACAATTTCAAATAAAACTAAATAAATCCTTTGTTCAAAAAAATTCACGGGTTATTCCCCATCCGAAAGGTAAAGGCTTTTATGTTCAACTTATACTCTTATTATCTAGGAGTATAATCTTCTCGTCTATTACTTTACTTAAGCAGAACCATAGAAGCTTTTGCTTTTACCGAACCCAAATTGACCGGTAGGGGCTATTAAACAAAAAACATAAAATTGCGGTATCTTCTGGATGAATTATATTTAGTTTCACTTACTCCTCTCACTCTCTTACATAAGCCTGGTCAATAGGTGATATTCTCTTGGATAGTTTCAATTCAGTATTGACATCATATAATAACTTAGCTAGGCGCAGATGTTATTCTATTTACTAGGGTCAGAGGAACTATTTACTTCTCGGATACTTTAGGTAATTTAACTAGACTTATTAGGAAATGTTGAGTTCGGATTCATTCTTATTATCACTAAAAGAACTAGGGTTACTTAAATACGGTTCACAACTAGGGGTCCTATCACAGCTGCTAGACGATCATTTGGCCTAATACTAGACTAACACCTTCCAAACCTTGTTTGTATTTATAATTAGTGTTTCGCGGTTTCACAAGTTCAAGCTACATGTGAGAAGGTAGGTGGGTAGGCAGTGAGACGAAAAGTAGTGTAGTTAGCAGAAAAGTTGGTAGGTAGGTGAGGATTGTGATGTAGGTTAGGAGAGGTAGGGGAGGTTTGTTTCAACCTACACTATGGTGTTTTCCTAATTCAAATTATAGGTTGGGGAAAAACTCTTTTCGCAAATAATATGTATGAACTTATAATAAAATCTCTTTGGCTATACCATTTGTATCTGGCTGGTTTTGGTATTATTAAAAAGTTTAAATTTTAAAAAAGATAATTCCAAATTCAAATTAGGTAAAATGTGTGATTTTGTTTTTCTTACTGTTGAGTGAATCTAATGAAGAAATTCGATACATTTTAAAATTTTACTAAAAAAAGGTATCAATGCAACGCAAGCCGCGAAAAAAAATTGTGATGTTTATGGACCTAGTGCAGTGTCTGTGAGAGTTGCACAAATTTGGTTTAAGCGTTTTCAATCCGGAAATTTTGATTTCAAAGATGCACCTTGCTCTGGGTGCCCTGTTACGGATAAAATGGATGCCATTTTTGAAAAAGTGGACCAAGATCGGCTTATCAGTAGTTACGATGTAGCTGAAGAACTGGGAATTGACCACAAAACGGTTTTGGCGCATTTGAAAAAAGCTGGGTACACAAAAAAGCTCGATATTTGGGTGCCTCATGAGCTCATTGAAAGAAACTTAATGAACCGTGTACTCATTTGTGATTCTTTATTACGACGTAATGAAACCGAACCATTTTTGAAGAACCTGATAACTGGTGATGAAAAGTGGATCACGTACGACAAGAACGTGCGAAAAAGGTCGTGGTCAAAGACTGGTCAGGCTTCACAGACTCTGGCGAAACCCGGGTTATCTCGCAACAAGGTAATGCTGTGTGTATGGTGGGATTGGAAGGGCATTATTCATTATGAGCTGTTACTGCCAGACAGGACCATCGATTGTTAACTCTACTACGAATAACTGATGAAATTAAAGCAAGAAGTTGAGAGAAAGCGGCCGGAATTAGTCCACAGAAAGATGTGGTTTTTCATCATGATAACGCTAGACCTCACACATCTTAAGCCACTCAGCAAAAATTAAGAGAGTTTGGCTGGGACGTATTAATGCATCCGCCGTATAGTCCTGACCTTGCACCTTCAGATTTCCACTTGTTTCGGTCTCTTTAAAATTCTTTAGGCAGTGTCAAGTTAACATCACGGGAGGACTGCCAAAACCACTTGTCGCGGTTTTTTGATCAGAAGCCCCAGAATTTCTATAGCAATGGGATCATGTTCCTATCTACAAGATGGCAGAAAGTTATAGAAAAAAATGGCACCTACATACTTTAGTTGAATGTAAATAAACTTTATTAAAAAATAATTTGAATTTTCATATAAAATGCGAAGAAACTTTTTCCCCAACCTAAATAATTCAATACTAACGTGACACATGCAAAGGCATATCCATAAAATGACTATGAAAATGCACTAAAATGCCCCGAGATTCCGATCACTGATGATAAGTGTTCACTGTAGTGTGCCCATTCGATAACCATTGACCGCTATAGCATGCACTCTCGCCTTTCAACATGCATTAGTTGCGCTACATGCCCTCGACTAAACTACACTATTCAGATTTTTGAATCGAAAATAACGGATATTTGCTTCGTAAAAGCAAATATCGAACAACTTTTAACTCTTTTAATTTACATCCATACACACATACTCACGCCTGTCTCTCGGAGGGGTAGGCAGAGACTACAGATTTCTATCTGCTACGATCCTGACATACTTATTTTGCCTTACATATCCACCAATCTAGTCATTAAAGCTCCTTATGGGCCCATAGTACCTTAATTTCGCACTCCTGCTCTAACGCTTCTGCTTTTTAACTGTCTATCCTACTCTTATCAGATGCCGCGCACGAAAAACATCAGCTATTTTGAAATCGTGGCTAAACTGATGGTTTTTTCATTTTTATGTTAGCGTCTGCATTTGTTATTATGCAAAGTTTCAGATCTAATTTCAAGTATTCATTGAATGCTATCGTTTTATTGTACGGTTTGGAGGTAACTTTTTTCTATAGAGAAAATTTAATGGAATCAAGTTTTCACCATTGCGTTGACATAGCATTACCCCTCAAATATACCATTATATCAATTTCAAGTGATTGTTGCAGTATTTGTGGGTATAAAGCAGGATCATGCGAAGCGAAGTGAGGTATTATACACTCTTAAATAAACCATTCTTTTTTTCATCTCCATTTTGGAGTTTTGTTTTTTTTTTCATTTTTATTATTTGTCATGGTGGAGGCCATAGTAACACGTATCCTGTAAAAATTTCAACTATCTACCTATTCCAGCTGGAGCTGTAGGTGGACCCTGTGACAGACAGACAGACACAATACGAACTTCTGATGAGTCTTTTGCCATTTTGAGTGTCTGGTACCATTTTCGAATGAGATTTTCTTAGAAACGCGTCTTTCATGTTTTTTTTCACCGATTATTATAGCTTCTCTTAACGAACCATCTCTCCACTATGAGTTCGTCTGAATTATTCAAAGTCCCCTTGTTTCTTTATGTAAATAATTATGACATTTCAAGAGGACACTCAACGCCTCTACACCTGGTTATTAATTAAAACATACGAGCCCCTCCGTATTGAAAAACGGGCTAAGAGCAAGTCGGGCTCACACTATTAGGGTTCCGTACAAATACTACAGTGAGTGAGCAGTCAATTAATTAATTATTCAAATGTTCAGCTACTATTGCAGGGTCAAAAAAAACCTGCAGTTTTCAGGCAATTTATGACTTAATATCTGCCAACAATATTAAAATCTACACTTTTGCTTTAGAAATCTACGAGAAGAGGGGATTGTTTTAGTAAAATTTTGTAGATAGATATTTTTAACTCTAACATTATTTGTCGCTTATATTTTGTAACTAGTGTATTACTTTCTTATGTTTAGTTAAACTCGCTTCTTATTAGAAATATACATTTTTGTAAATTAAGGAGACTTTAGGCTTAATTTAATTATTATCACTTGTAATAATTTGTATATGTGGCTGTTTGTTTCTTAAATAAATAAACAAATAAAAATAAATAAATTTTAGCTTATCGTTAAGACAATTGCACGAAAAAAAACGACAAATAATAATTTTAATATCCTTAGAGGTAGTTCTTTCATAAGAGAACCTATTAGTAATTAATTAGTCAAACCTTTTTTTTAGACTGAAATTGAACTTCTGAACTTAATTTTTGCTGTTTTAATTATTTGGCAAGACGTAACATTGTGTAAATTTTTTTCGAGAAAAGTGTCTATGATAGGCAGACGAACGGACACGAGAGTGATTTTAACAAGGTTAACACCTATAATAGTCTGTGTTCGATTGTATTGTGGGTGTGCACGACGTATTTAGAATATCAAGAAAATATGTAAATAAATATGTAGGACGATAAGTAATTACATAAGAAATAATAGTAAACTTTGCTGAAATAGATATATTTAGGCTAAGATTGATTTAGTAAGAATTTCAGGATTGCAGTTATTTTGCATAGGAAAAGTTTGTGTACATGGTTAGGTAAGTTAAGGAACCCTAAAAAAAAGAGTTTTCACTTGGTGTACATTCATTCAAATGGCCCAGTACGTAGGAAAATGGGGAAAATTAGTAAACAGTAAATAAGGCCATTTGAACTCCATAAATATGAAAAATTTGGAAAAATAGAGTGGATAGAGATTAGGGCAGTTAGTATTAACTTATCTAAGAAAGTTGCATAGCTTTTACGTGGAAAACCTAGGAGATACAGGCCCTTTTCTAGAAAGTTCTACAGAACTTTTCATTGAGTTTGTAGGCCTTCATAGACACTGTAGGACTTAGTGAATAGGCTTAAAAGCATGAAAATAAGTTCAGGTTTATCTAGGTTTTCCAACCATTAATGTTAACGTAGCGATGCTCCGGCGCAGACTAGCGAAGGCCCGTAAGCGAGGGCGAATATTTATACTGCTGAGGTGGGGTACGAGGAATTATAAATTCCGTATAAGAGCGTATTTTTGGCCGCCATTGAGGTTGGGTACTCTCTGTCCTCCTCTATATTAAGGTGAAGCCGCAAAGGCCAAAAGGCCAAGAGCAATAAAGTAAATAAAAAAAAATATTGGCTTCCAGTCCGCTCCTGTGCGTCGTAGCGTAAAGATATTGGCATGAGCATGTAGCCATAAGTAAATAGCATAAGATAGGATAAGTTAATAATGTAAATATGTTGATTTAATACAAGTAAATAAAGAAATTGTGCTAGAGGGGGTAGGGAAAAATGCACATGTGTGTGTAGAGAGCAAGAGGGTATAAAAATCGGCGCTAGAGCGAGCGCAAGCATTCACGTTCCGAGCAGTACGAGAAAAGGGAAAGGAAAAGGAAAAGGAAGAAAAGTCTGAAAAGGCCTGAAAAAGCGCATGTACTGCAGTACATTGGAATATTGGCGTTTCTCTCTGCCCAGACTGCACTCCGTGGTTGAAAGCCGTGTTTTATTTTGCAATTCTTCGCCACTGGGTTTGTGGAGCTCTGCGTTCTCCACAGTGGGTCCATTTGTGTCCGAAATACTATGATAGGACTCACCACTCATCACGCTGGGAAGTAGTAATTGTCGGTGAAACGTGTGTACAAGTGAGGTCAGTGACTTGTATTTCACAGTCCATCTTGGTAACACCTCTGACACCCAGGTCGTGATGAATTCAGTGACAATAAATGGTAACAGTTCCCGTGAATGTTTACTATCCTAGTAACTTTTTATACGAATGGCTTGTAATTGGTTCACATTTTATTACGGAACCCAAAAAAGCCGCCATAGTTCGCTGCCACTGACAGCTTGACATACGTCATTTGGATAATGAAAAGAACCCCATTTGTGACGCTGCGGAAAGATTGCAAACTATGCCTCAGGGAGCATAGGGTATTCCAAAATGGCCGACGTAATATTGCATGTATGTAGTTATTTATTATACTTACCGCCTCAATAATTATTAATTATTGAGGCGGTAAGTTATTATAACAGCGCTGTAAGTTTTTTTTTATCTAGCAACACAGTTGTGCTACCAACTGCCAAAAAATTAAAGTACTTTAGCAATGACATACATAAGAGAATTAAGAATTTATTTAAGTTTAGTTTGTAAGGTTGTTTTTTTTTAAGTTTTATACATTTTGATGTTTTTTGGCAATAAACCTATTTAGGTTTCTGGAAACCTTTGTGTGCGAATCCGACTCGCACTTGGTCAAATTTTTTCTTTCTTGTTCTTTATTGTATCTTTCGTTATGCACTTTTATTTATAGCTTTTGCCCGCGGCTCGGCCCGCGTGTTATTCGGCTTAAGGGCTTGTATTTGGGGTCTTTCAACGGTTTTTGTTTTAATATGCTGAGTCAACTACTTATCTGATCAATGTAAAACTTGGACACGTGTTTTTTCAGACCCTTGTCTTTCCGTTGTCAAGTCGGTTACCTAATTGGACACATTTCGCTCCATAGATTTTATTTTTGAAAATTATGCCTTTTTAAGTTAATATTTCGTTTTATGCCCAAACCGCTTGAGTTTTTAGTCTGAAATTATTGCTATCACAAGAAAAGATGCTTTATTTTCCGATGTCAAGTGGCAAAACTCATATATCAAATACTTTTTCGTAAAATCCAGAAAAACCTCTAAAATTCACTGATTTTGCGTGCTGCCAGCGCACGAAGCGAGCATTGTAATGTAGATTTTCTGCCAACGTACTAAAATTCAAAATCGCTCAGTAAGATTATCGTGCACCAGGGGTTAGGCCTTAACAACATGTTTTTTCCGGGATAAAAGAAACTTATGTGTTAAGTTAGGGTATAAGCTATATCCATTCTAAATTTCATTCAAATCCGTTCAGCCATTTCAGCGTGAAAGAGTAACAAACATACACACAAACTTACGCATCACACTAATATTAGAAATGCGAAAGTTTGTGTGTGTGTATGTGTGTGAGGGTGTGTGTGTGTGTGTATGTTTGTTACTCTTTCACGCGGAAACGGCTGGACGGATTTGGATGAAATTTAGAATGGATATAGCATATACCTTAACCTAACTCAAAGGCTACTTTGTATCCCGGAAAAAAGCATGTCGTTAAACCAAATAACACGCGGGTGGAGCCGCGGGCAAAAGCTAGTAATATAATAAGTGTATAAATTTATTTAAAATAAAAGCTAATATATAAGGTGAAATTAAATCAACCGACCAAATTCATACTGGAGACTCGGTTAGTCATCAGGAACAAGGTTTAATGACCCTCCAGGTGAAATTCGAAAAAAATTTTTTTTTCCCGTGGAACCCGCACTAGGAATTGTAATTGAACTAGTCCAACCAGTACGGGAGCAAAAAAAATATTTTTCGAAATTGGCCAAAAGGATTACTGAACCTCGTTCCTGATGACTAACCGAGTCTCCAGTATGAATTTGGTCGGTTGATTTAATTTCACCTAGTATAGTAAACTTTTTTATAAATTTTTTGAAAATCTAAGTCTTAAAGTGCGTTCGGCTTAAGATATTAAAATTTTAAAGCGTACGGGGCTAGATAGAGAGAACTCACGCGTAAGCACTCGCCCGTAGTCGAAGTTACTAGACTTTAATACATTGCGTCCACATGCTGCGCGCGCTCGCATAAGCTATAAACTCGCAGGTTGTACGCAAGAATCTCGACTACGCGCGCATATGCGCGAGGCCCGCGCGAGTCGAGGTACTCGGAACCTTATGTCACGTCCAGTAAACGCGCGAGCGTTGGCGTAAACGAACGTGTTTAAGGGAAAAATTTAGCATGATTTCGATACTGATTTTTTAATAAATGAAGTGGAAAAAGGCCCGCAATATGTGATATGAAATCTATAGGTTATGCCGATGCCAATTTTATTATTTCAAAACAAATAATTGTTATTCATGTTGTTCATGAATTTTAATTAATAATTTTTAGTAATAGTACCCAATAGTTTTAGTTTTGCCTGATATACCTACTGAATCGTTTTAGTTTTTCAATATTGCAAGCCAAGACTCAAGGGCTCGGTTCAAATCCATATTGAACACTCACTGAGTTCTGCACCAAATCCACGCGCGTACTTCGCGCTATATGGATGCAACACTTACTCTTATTCTTAGTACTTCAACTACGCGCAATTGCATATGCGCGATGTCTCACGCGTGTAAAACGCTGCATGTGGACAAGGTCTAAGCGATATGTGCGTAGAAGAATTTCGTGTTGTACAATAATCTGTTTGAAGAAACGCTTCATACGCTCACTTGGCGTAGTGAGTTCATGTGCTTGGTGTGTTTGCCCGAATCCAACCATGTGTGAAGGACCTATTCATGTATTCGTGTTCGCTCTGTTTGCCGAGTACGGAGATACATAACGCGTTTACATCCTTTTGTCAGTTTTTAGTTACGCTTCAAGGGACCCAAATCAAGAAAATATTTGCGTTGATCTTCCACGCTTAGTTCAAGAAAACACTGTGTGATAAACTATCACACCCTTAAATATGCCCTTAAATGTAAGGTAAACCTATGCCCTTAAATGTGGGGTAAAACTAAAGCCCGAAAAATGTGTATTAGATACCGTATTAAGTTGACCAGGCTCACCCCGACCATTTATTTGGGATTTAAAATCGTCGGCAAAAGAGGTCGTACAAGCGTTTACTATTCCCTGTTCTAGATGTTCCGTGGAATTCGGTACGATTTAAAAATTAAATTTTTACGTGGATCAACGCAGAGTAGCCCAAAGCATCTATTCATACTAGCACCAATCTACCCGCGTGAATGAGCCTCGTGAACTTCAATAGCTTCCACCATAACGTGAGCTAAGCTATAGAACCTATTTCCAGTTATGTAGAGGCTACAGAGAGGTCTATTTATTTTGGTTCTCTCTTTCAAAATTGCGAATGAAACCAACGTTCACGGGGTATGTCGCACCATGCTGTATGTTCGTATATTAGTTGCTATAAAGTATTCGTATCTGTTATTGAAACCGTGACTTTATGCCCTAATAAAAGATATGTTATAATTAAGCCTGGCTGGGTGTTGTAAAATATTTAATAATATATTATATTATGTATATTCAATTGTTTGCAAATCTATACTAATATCCAATAAAATACTTATTAAAAAGTTGTGTCTGTAAATGACATATTTTTGTTTTTTTTTTCTTTTCTTTTTGTATGTCTGTACTTTCTGTCCTGTAGAATTACAGTCGTGACGATCGTCACGCCTAGGCCGAATTGTAAATAAAAAAATATTATTGTTAGTTAATATATTATAAACCTAGTGATATGGGTATTTTTCGAAAGCTATTAAGATGAGCAATAAAAAATAAAAAAAAATTATAATAATATTAAAAAAAGTTATTTTAGGCCCAAATCTTCTTTTTTTTATTATTCTTTATATTTTTTTACAATATTATAAAATTTGAATAGACATATATATATAGTATACATACATATATTCATATTACGCGCATGCTAACGAGCGGACGTGTTTTCGGTTATATATTCGGGTGTGTGATAATATTAAAAAGTAAGATTAAAAAGTTTATTACAAATGGGAACTAAGTGCGGCGCTTGCAATGCCGAGATTTATGACATTTTATTCATGGAGTGCTCGAAAGACAATTGTCAAAAGGTGTTTCATTTGAAGTGCCTAGGTTTAACGGTGGAAAAGTTTGAAGCATTTACGCAGGAGTATAAGAATAATTGGATATGTCCAGAATGTGTAAGCTGTATTCGTAAACAAGATAATTCTAATACACCAATTCGTGGATGCCCTTTAATGAACAAAACGTTTACACCTGGAACCTATGTCAATACAATGAGAGGTGGTGGTAATCAGAATGAGGTATCAATAATTGACTGTGAAAACAAGATGCTAGTGGATGAGATTCGCGAATTTCGACTAGAAATGAAACGCCAATCACTGGAGCAAAGCAAGGGATATGCACAGCTTCTAGAAAAATTTGTTCAAACACAGTGTGAATTAAAAGAAATCAAAAGTATTCTATCCATATATAAAGAAAAGGCCAGTAAAGTAGAAGAGTTGGAGAAACAAATGAAAATTCTAAGTGAAAAGAACGAGCATTTAGAAAATACTTTGAGGGTAGACAAGAAATCCGAGAAGACAATTATTGAGTTATGCCAAGAAAGCGAAGAACCAAAAATGACATTTTCGAAGGTAGTTCAAAAAACGGCGAGACAAAAAACGAACTCTCAAGCTGGGGCCATGAAACAAGCGATTTTGCCAACTGTTGAACACACAACGAAAATACAAAGTGAAGTCGAGTTTTCTGAAAATAATAAGGAAATTATTATTGGCAATGATTCGGGAAAACCTGAGAACTGGACTACGATTAACAGAAAAAGAAGTAGATTTCAAAATACAGATGTTAAGAAAGGTGGAAGTACTACTCAGACAGAAATTCGGGGAGCAGAAAGGAACAAATTTTTACACCTTTGGCGTCTACAAAAAGACACTACTCTTGAAAGTATGGAAAACTACGTAAAAAAAATATTGGGAACAGAAATACCGATTAAAGTAGACAAAATTAAACACAAGACGGAGCGGGATTATGCTTCCTTTATTATTGGCGTTCCAGAAAGTCAATATGAGACTTTATGTAAGCCAGAAAACTGGTCAATTAACATAGAATTCTGCGAATGGATATGGTTTCGCCAAACAAATCAAAAACAAACCTAAGAATAGGACCCTGGAATTGTATTACCAAAATGTAAGAGGACTACGGACAAAATTAGATTTATTTTGTTCAGGGATTGCATCTTCATGTGCGGATTTATTTGCCATTACGGAGACGGGGTGCAACAATTCTGTAAATGATGCAGAAATAATTCCCCCGGGATACAAAATCATCAGGTGTGATCGCGCTGATGGACGCAAGCAAGGCGGAGCGTTTCTCGTGGCCACACCGCGGCTTGAGCTGCGGCGAGTTGCGATTCCAGATAACGTAAACATTGACGATTGTGTTTTTGAATTGGTTTGCGCTACTGTTCATTTAAAACATCGATTTCTATTTATAGTTTGTGTTTTATATATACCTCCAAATAGTAACGAATGCTTTTACTTAATTTTGTTCAAAATATTAGAACAGATATCTTTGAAGTATAGTGACGTATTAATAGTAGGTGATTTCAATTTGTATTCTTGTTCCAACAATGTTAGCAATTATTTTGAATATTTTAAAAGTTTTTGTGTATTAGCTCAGAACAATAACGTTTCGAACTGTAATAACAGGCAGTTAGATTTGGTGCTTGCATCGAAGGATAAGGAGGTGGTAGTGTGCGCAGCGGGTGAGTCACTCGTCCCGGTGGATTCTCATCACCCGCCACTAGAAATCCGAATGCCGGGGCGCGTTGCCGCCCGCGCCTGCGCTGCCCCCGCCGCCGCTGCCGCGCATCAACGTCACCCAGGCACAGATTATCAGAGTTCCGTAAATTCGAAAAATTTACTGGAATCGAGTTGGAATTTTAATAAAGCCGATTTTCCCCGGCTATACGCATCTATAGCTTCTGCAGACTGGAGCCCATTGTATGAAGTAGAAGAGGTAGATAAGTCATTAGACAGTTTCTATAATATTTTAAATACAATTATCGATGACTGTGTTCCGAGAAAAATGCGAAAGTGTGTAGACTCTAGATACAATTATCCCGAGTGGTACACATCTGAAATTATTCGCGACATTAAGCTTAAGGCTCAGCTTCATAAGAAATTTAAGGCAAGTAGGAGTAAATGTGATTATGAAGCATTTTCGCGATGCAGGGCTCATGTTAAGATCTTGATAAAATTGGCACAAGAGTGTTACTGTGACCGCGTTCAGAGTCATTTAGTCGGGGACCCGAAGTCGTTTTGGAAGTATGTGCAATCTAAAAAAGGAGATCGCAATGGGAAAAACATTATTCTCAATGACACTGTTCTTACAGCTGAAGAAAGTGCTGAAAAGTTTGCTGAATACTTTTACTCAGTCTACAACCCGGAATGTCCTAGACTTGATGTGGAGAAAGCAGTGAAAGACGTAGGTGGACAGAATGCTGCAGCCCACATTCATCTTGAAAAACTACAGTTGTTAGAGGTGAGGCAGTCGCTTAAACGGTTGAAGCCAAAGCGGTCAGCAGGCCCAGATGGGGTGCCAGCTTACTTCTTTAGGGATTGTCGTGCTGTTCTTGCAGAACCTTTACTTCACTTGTACAACAACTGTTTGCAGAAAATGCTCTTTCCAAGTCGATGGAAGGTGACTCGCGTAATACTTGTTCCTAAAGGAGCCTCCAGTTCAGACGTGAGGGATCACAGACCAGTTGCGGTTCTCTCTACGCCAGCAAAAGTGTTCGAATCGGCGATTCAAAAATCCGTACTAACCCAGGTCAGTGCTCAATTATCAGATGCACAGCACGGTTTTAGACCAGAACACAACACAGCAACTAATCTCCTGAACCTAATGGCGCAAGTGGTGCCAACAGTGGATTCCGGTGGGCAAATCGACACCGTATACTTTGACTTTAAAAAAGCATTCGATTTAGTCGATAATGATATCTTGCTACATAAGTTGGCGGGGGTCGGTTGTGCCCACCAGCTGCTGAAATTTTTCTCCAGCTACATGGCGGACAGACAGCAGTATGTAGAATACGAATGTCATAGATCTGATCTTTATTACACGCGATCTGGGGTCAGTCAAGGCAGTAATTTGGGGCCGCTAGAATTTTTGATTATGATAAACGATCTACCCAATGTGGTAAAAAACGGGAGATGTTTATTGTTTGCTGATGACCTCAAATTATCATTAAATGTTAAGAACTCCTCAGAAGGTGTAGGATTACAGGAGGATATCGATGCAGTGGTGGCGTGGAGTAAAGCTAACAAACTGCAGTTTAACACGTCTAAATGCTTGACTATCTCATTCTCAAAGTCGCATGCTCCTTACCATCACGAGTACAAAGTTGACACAGAACCTGTCAAAAGAGTAACTGAAGTGCGAGATCTTGGGGTGAGATTTACTACAAATTTATCCTTTAGGGAGCATATTATTAAAATCTGTACAAAAGCTTTTAGAAATTTAGGGTTTATATTACGCAGAGTGCATGGTTTTACGAATATTAGGGCCATAATTGCTTTATACAATGCATTGGTTAGGAGTCAGCTAGAAAGCAACGCAGTCATCTGGGCTCCCCATGAGATTAAATATAGTCTCATGATGGAGAAAATACAAAACAAATTTATTAGATATTTATACTTTAGAAAATATGGGGTATATCCATTTTACCCACTCATGTACCCGACTCTATTTATACTAGGTATGGTGGGATACGTTGAGCTACGAGTTCGTAGGATATTAGCATTAGTAAGCTATTCGTTTAAATTGATTAACGGGAAGACACATAATCCGGAGTTGCTTAGAAGAGTAGATCTGTGCGTGCCTGACGGGTTCGTGGGTCGGCGGCGGCGGCCGCGGTTGCTGGTGGTACCGAAAGCTCGCACCAACCTACTGAGCAAGACGCCCTTAACGCGTGCACTGCACACTCTCAACATGGTCGCGGAGGAAATCGATTTGTTTTCTTGTACGCTAAGCGAATTCACAAAGGTTACACTTGGTATCCTTTGTTATGGAAATACACTGTCGCATTAGGTTAAGAACCTGTAATGATAGATGTAAGAGAGAAATAAATAAATATATAACTAAGATTTTTTCAAGGAGAAAGCCCCCCCCAACTTACCCCAAGAAAAAAAAAAAGATTTCTTGTAGGAAATTTTATCTAGTTTTAGAAAAACAAAACTGCATTAGAATTGGACAACTAGTTCCGGAGATAAAGCCAAAAACAAAATTGGCGGGAAAATTTGCAAACTTGCAAAAATGCACGTTAATCGGACAGGTTAAACTCGAGAACCACTCTACGGATTTGGATGCGTATTTTTAGTAACATCATAGGGACTCTGATCAACATAAAGTCTATAACTGTGTTAGTAAAATAACGCCCAAGCCAAGAACGGGGCAATGATTGCATAAGCACGGGCGGAGCCGCGGGCAAAGGCTATTACTATAAAAACTTCCACGATGTGCGGACAATTACAACCATCAACATGCTTTTCATGAAACTTTTCTTATTAAGTATAAACATTGTGTAAGTAGTGTGTCGATCCTATGTGATAGTTAATTAATCCAAAAACTATGCGGTATGTTACTGTATACGCACGTTTGCGTTGTCTGAAGCCTGTACAGGTTCAGACTATGACGTAGCGAGTCTACAAGCGAGAACCCTTTGGGGTCGTAGCACTTGCTACGCCTCCGCGCCGCCGCCGTAGCAAACGTTCAAGCGAATGTGGGGAGCTTTGAGTAAAATTGTTGAACAATTTCAATTATTGATTACTTTCCTAAGTTAGAGCTGACGGTCAAAGAATTTGTAAAGGTGTATGCATCGGGTATCGTTGCTAGACGCACATGCTTTTCTTATTTTTGAATTAAAAGTTTCTAATTAATTTGATTATGGATTATGCGACAATAGTTTAACGTTAGTTAGGCTTTTCTAGCTATATTGTGTTATTTAATGCGTTACTTTATAAACAATTGTGCACAACAACTTTAAATCCTATTTATAGTTGTTGTGCAAAAACATCTATAAAATAATATTTATCTTTAATTTAAACATATTAGGTATGTTTAAATTTGGTAGCATTTCTTTAGCCACTAAACACTTCACTATAGAGTCTAATGTCGTACCGCAGGTGTACAACTTGACGTGCTTTTGACTGTACACAAAGCTTATCCACTAAGGCCAACTTGGGAACAGTTCATTATTGCCAAACTTGGTGCACTAAGAATGGTAATACTGCTATCCGTGCTGGGATAGTAAATTAATAAACTATACGTTTAACAGGTTAAATCTAATCTTTATAAAAACAATAGAATATGATTTAACAAATATATAAAAAATCTTTATTTAAGTGGGGCTACTAAAATGATACACCTGCTTAAAATAAATAAATATGGGAATAATAATATTATATATACATATTGCAATGAATGAATACGTTGGTAGATACATAAACAAATATATAAATAGATATAATGCCTTAATCCGCCCATTCGATTAGTCTAGATAAGAAGAAAGGCAAGAAACTTTGCAAGATCATGTCTGTATTTTTAATTTTTCTTTTTTTATCATAATATGGCTTTTGCTATTACCATACTAAAGAGGATCGATTAAACTGAATTAATTATAGGTACTTCTGATATTGAAGTATGTTAAAGTTTTGTATTTAAAAATTAAATTTGAAAGACCCAGATATATTAAACCGGAAGTCACTTGTTCGAATCCCGTGGAGGCACATTTCTCTTTGGTCTGCAGGCTTTTTGATACAGTTTTAAGAGGATAGTCCTAGCAAAACCGAAATTTGTTCTTCATGGTTTACAGATTAACAAAGTGCGTCTGCCAAGAATATAATGCACACTCTTATTGTAACAGACTTTTCAGAAGTTATTCCAATATGGAGAAAAAATAATAGCAAAGATATATTATGTTTTCATTTCGGGTTTTAAAGTTATACGAGTAAAAACCTAAAGATATTATTAATGGATTAACTTCCATGAACTTAATCCATCCATCCATCAGCCTGTTTCGTCCACTGCTGGACATAGGCCTTTCCAGGATTTCGCCACTCTTGGCATTCCTCCTGGAAGAATTGCCCATACTCACACACGCTGGGTATGCGGGTTGGTGAGCGCGGTGCCAAAACCCTTGCACCAGTGACGCCGCTGCCCGTCACCAGTTTGTTTTATATAAAGCCCGGCAATTGGGGATGGATATACCGCGATCCATCGGTCCCAGGCAATGGTGGGCCGCCTGGTTTTTTTGCCGGAGAGCTGTTCTCTTACTCTTCCCCGAATAACTTCGGGAGGATTTGCGAGTAAGATGGTGGTACCTCCACAGTCGAGCCCGGCATCAGCTCTACCACCTAGTTTAATTGAACTTAATTAAACTTTGAAATAAATATATATTTCATACAACCATTATTTTTTTTATAATAAAATTTGAATAGGAAATTAATATTTTGCTATTTTTCCCGGAATGCCTCCCCCTCGCACTGTGCTTCTTTCCGCATGGGTTAACAGTGATTGTTGCCAGCGTGACCAATTTGTGCTATACAGCTCACCACGTCACCACGCTGGGATGTAATAATGGTCGGTGAAATGGGGGCGCACGAGTGTGTACACTTGCACTTGACAGTCCATACTTAAAAATATGACACATTTTATTTTATATGATATACTTTTATTTGTTTTATAACTTTGTTATCCAATATCTCCCTTTGAAAACCTTTACCGGTTTATATTTCTGATTAAGATACAAGATCTTTAGAAAAATAGTGTAATATCACAGTTAAAATTTGTACAGTTTTCCAACGAAGCCGTTCGGAGGACGGAGTGGTTATGCTCCGTCCGAACTTACACCGTATTGAAGTTACCCTAAGCTTGCATTCTTCAAAAAGAAAAACAGTCTTTTCGTCATATTTCTTTATCACTATCACAGAAACCACATGTCCTTTTACTCTAAAAACTTTGACTTAACAATCAGGTATTCGATGAATTTTCATTTTGAGGTCTCACATTATAAAGTTACTATTATGAAATTGTAAATTTGTATTTTCATATGTTCCAGACTTAGACGGTGCAAAACGCTTTGACAAATGAAGTGACTAAGAAAGACTACGATGAAATTTTTTATTTTGTTACTATTTCTGTTTCCGTTATAATCTTGAAACCTTACTGCTCTTAAAACTGGTAATGTATGTTGAAGTTACAATTAACTCCGATGCTTTCCTTCATGCTAGAATAGTTAAGATATTTCCTAAACCAATTCCGATCGACACACTGAAAAAGAAAACTGGTATAGAATACTTTTATCTGTACAACACTTTACTCAGTACAGTGTCTTATGCTCTAGTTAAATGGGAATTGAATGTTTAAACCGGCTCAATGTAGTGATTACAATACGAAAATGTCCGCTTACATATTATTTTATCAAGGACAAATAATTATACGTTATTATTAACGAAAAGTTTTCAGAGGTTGTTGCTTTCGTAGCAACAAGGGTTTTAGTGAACTTAACTGATTTATTTTATAATACACGTAACAAGACAATATTTAGGAGATTGCATTAATTCTAGGTCTATTGGTAGGTGGTAGAGCTAATGCCGGGCTCGACTGTGGAGGTACCACCATCTTACTCGGAAATCCTCCCGAAGTTATTAGGGGGAGAGTAAGAGGACAGCTCTCAGGCAATAAAACCAGGCGGCCCACCATTGCCTGGGACCGATGGATGGCGGTATATCCATCCCCAATCGCCGCCGGGCCTTATATAAACCAGACTGGTGACGGGCAGCGGCGTCACTGGTGCAAGGGTTTCGGCACCGCGCTCACCAACCTGCCTGCCCAGCGTGTGTGAGTATGGGCATTTCTTCCAGGAGGACCGCCAAGAGTGGCGAAATCCTGGAAAGGCCTATGTCCAGCAGTGGACGAAACAGGCTGATGGATGGATGGATGGATGGATTCATTCTTGTAATAAGGATTATGAGAAATGTAAATTTTGTCACCTGAGAAATTTTGTTGATTTTGAAAACGCAAATTGCTGATAGTCTGGTGATTTCTTAGTACTAAGATTCATACTGATAGGAAACGGCCACCCACGATTAAATAGTCAAATTCCGCCTGATTAGTTTCATTATTCGTACAGTTTCTTCGGAGGCAAACATGGTTAGGCCGTTTCTCCGTTTGACACCGGCCAATATGGTGATTCCTTGACCCAGAAATAATCGTGTTTCCATACAATTTAATCCAGTACATGTGCATTTTTATAGGGATTAGCTGATTTTTTTCCATATTCCTCATACTAAAATCTGGTTGTACCTACCTATATATATTAGGGGAAAAAATATTATAATGATATTTGATTTTCAGAGGTTGTAATTAACATATTATGAGAACTTAAATGAAAACAGTGAAAAAAATATTTTTTTTTACAGAATACTTATTTTCATCTATAAAATACTTTCAAATTATGAGAAAAGGCATAAACAGAAGCACTCAGATTAATGAATTTGTCTTGGTAACAAGAGGTCACAGGATCAAATCTTGGCCCGAAGACTTTTTTAAAATTATTGTCTTATAAATTTGTTTCTGATTGATATTTTCTAGTTTGTAATGCAATCTGATAATAATCATATTAGTCAAGTTTATACGCGGCGAAACCACTGACCTTCGTTAGAGTTCCTGCCGTGACAACATTTAATTAAATTTTTGTATACTTTTATATATAACGTTGTTTTTATCTACCATTAGGTACTTGATTAATCTTACAAATATACGTTCTTGTTAATATTTTTTTCAGTGTAGAGGAAAATACGAAGTAATTCAAGATAGACATCTAGAATTGAATTGTGGTTTTCCAAGTCAGGGATTTAAGTGAAATCGATAGGATCTACAAAGTACACTTCTGGATTCTATTTAAGTTTATTTAGAATTTCCGACGTTTAAAGCTTGGCATTGAATAAGTTTATTAAAAAGCAGTCTTAATGAGTTTAAGCAGCATAAAAATTATAAAGTGGATAAATGAACACATACTATGACTAATACTTATGGATTTGACATAATCATTCAAATTTACGGTGTTGGACATTATTGTTTACCATTCACAATGTAAACAATCATAAAATTACTCATCATTGAATTGAATTGTATTCTATTGTTTCTCGATAATGCCGTAAGGTGAAACCGGTTGAAATATTAAAGTGATATTACTGAAACAAAATTGAAAAGTGTTTGTATCACGATAGAGATAAATATAATGATTAACGCATACTACTTAATTGATAAATAGAAAAAAGCGTATTACACGGAAAAGAATTCCTCGAAGATGTTAACATAAATAAAATGCTAAAATAGAAATTTCTGATTCTTGATTACAAATATTTTAAATTCTTTTAAGAAGTTAAATGTTTTTGATATCAAATTGGAATTAATACCTCTTACAGAAACCTATGGCCTCAAAGTTCTGCTAAAAATCAAGCTTCTTAACAAACGCAAAATAAAGTAATTGCCCATTACGTACTAAATATCATTCAAATTGGCTCATTATGAAACCTATACTATATATAGTCTAGTAAATAGTAAATAATCTATTGGAAACCTCCCGTTGACTAAGAAACTTGAAATTCCATTCACAATGAGGTATAAGTAAAATTTATAAAATAACTTTTATTTTAATATTCAAGAAGAAATTAATCACCAACTTCATTAGATCCTTTGCATTTGTAGGGCTTAATAGATTTCAAATTAAGTAAGTCCTGCAAACTGATCGTGGAATATCCAAATCCAATGAGTGGTTTTCGAGTTAAAATGGAACATACAGACAGACAAAAATTCTAAAAAATGGTATCGGGGCTAAGATTGAATAAAAGTAGGCGGAGCCGCAGGAAAAAGGCTAGTTGTAAGACGAAACCTACACACCCCATATAAAGCGTGTGTTTTTGTACCCGAAGTACGGTTAAGGTGATTAGGGTAATTGATCCCCTGACATGTTGAGACGTAAAAATTGTCGGAGGAAAGAGGGTGTATAAGTCTTAACTGTTCTTGTAACACTCCACAGTTGGAAACACTCCTGAAACTCCCCCATGGGTAATATATTAAATCACAAGCTACGATAATATTACGTTAACGTGTTTTGTGTAGATCTAAAAGCTTTTAGCTAATAACTACGTAAATTATTCAACAATACGATGTTTTGTTAAAACATAATTATTAAAAGTATTTTCTCAAATTAACGAGCCATTATTTTCATTAGATTTACAGTAATTTATTAAAGAACTGAAAATGCATCTCCTGTTTGGACTGAACACTAATATTTTATTAAAAGCTCTGTTAAAATATACATTTTCATAACATCGTAATTAAAGTACTAGTAAGTAATGACTCGGCTGAAAAATCTCAACAAAAATCTCTTCAAAGCTATAGCTAGGTTTTGGAATTGCCTCTGTGATCTAGTGGTTTGAGGAAACTAAACCGGACGGCGTGGCTTCAGATCCCGTAGGGGCACATTTGTATTAGATCTGCTTCAAAGAAAAGTGGAGCATACGTACTCCATACAAACGAAATACCAAAACCATTTGTAAATCATTGATATTCCTATGGTAGTGTGTGTTTATTCCGATCGGATTACAGAATATCTAGGTTCCCGAATATACCTTAAGAATTCGTTTAATTTAAACATTATTTTGGTGTTTCGTTTGTATGAAATATGCAAGCTCTGCCGGCATCTTAATACTCGTTTTAAAAGGTGGTTGCGATGGTTTGCGTTACCAAACGCACAAATTATGATTGTTTTTGTTATTTTAAAATAATAAGTATTACTAAATAAAGTGACGCGATGACACCACGAAAAATTACCAGCTCAATTCGTGTTGGTTTAAATTTCGAACAAAACCATGTTAAAATAAAGTTCATCAGCTTGCATTGCAAAAAGGCGGTTAAGTCCGTCGATGCGGCTGAAAAGTGCGAAAATAATACGTTTTTTTAATTTAATTTATATAAAGTTTATTGAATTTCTGAAAAGTGACGAAACTATATAATTAAATATTATTTTGTCTCAAAGTTGATAAAAACTGCATCAGTAAAAAATCTCTTGATAAAAACTGCATCAGTAATATTGTTTCAAGTGGGCAAAAACCGAGAAACAAGGACGAATTATGTTTTTTTTTCTTTTATTTTGTGTATTTATATAAAATTCAAACAAGACTGCTCATTGTATAATTTAGATTACTATTTATCTTTCGGCTATTAAAAATACTCAAGTTATCGTATAAAATCATGACAGTTTCCTTAGTTCAAGATCGTTGGCGTCGGGACAAGCCAATGACCTTGAAACTGCTGTTATAGTCGTTTATATTGAATTGTTTTGTGAGTAAAAAAATATAACCAATAATAGAATAAGAATGTGACTACCAAATTAGAATTTTAACTTTTTTGTCCATAACTTCAACTAAATAAATACCAAAACTAGGTCCAAATTAAGATCCGATTAAATTGTATAAGTACGCAAGAAAACATAAAAATTTAGTAAAATTTATTAAACTTCAGCAATAAATGAGTTTCCCACATTATTTATGAATAAATGTAATTATTATAATTTAAATCTTTATTTAGCCTTTTATTTTCTTTAAATATTACTTATTACAATAAAAATTAAATAAAAACACAATTTTCAAAATATTTCGGCCTCTTCTATGAGGCCTCTTCTATGAGGCCGAAATAATTTGAAAATTGTGTTTTTATTTAATTTTTATTGTAATAAGTAATATTTAAAGAAATTATTATAATTGTAATTACTTATTTACGTATGTTTTATTTTCCTCTATATTGCGCTGTCAGCGATCGCGCCAACGTCGTCGTAGTACCAACTTTGCAATAAGCGCTGACTTGAACTTTATTTAGATATTGTTTCCATCGATATTTGTACATATACAAATCGAGCTGCTAATTTGGCAGGAGCATGCGCCATAAAGCGCTACCGCGAAAATAATAAAGCCCATTCTGAAGGCTTTAATTTTAGTTTTATTGCTGTCAAAACTAAATTTTGTTCATTTCAAAATAGTTGTTTAGTGCTAACAACAGAAGCTGTATTATTTGGACGAAATCATGGTTTTGACAGAACTAAAATTAAAGCATTTTTGATTGAAAAACACTTGTACTTGTCCACTTATTTATATTATATCCCTTACCGGTTTCGCTGTTATAGCATTATCTTTTATTTATATTATTTCCCTTACCGGTTTCGCTGTTATAGCATTATCATTTATTTATATTATTTCCCTTACCGGTTTCGCTGTTATAGCATTATCAGGTGGTGGACAAGTACAAGTGTTTTTCAATCAAAAATGTATCAAAAGTTCCACCAAGTGCCAACAATCACGAGCATCAACTCCATAAAATAAAGCCTTTAGAATCGACTTTATTGGCACTTTTTGAAGTCCTGCAACGACTTTCTAGTAAAAGTGGTTGAACTATAACAGAAATAAATTTCTATATTTTTCAAATAACATTTATTTTTTATTGACGTATTTTGTCTTTCCTTTTTATAATGATTTATTTTTTATATATATACAAAAAAACACGTTATCTAATAGCCTCATATATTTTGACAGTTAATTATTGTCGGCATCAGTGGAATAAAATTAAAATAATAACATTATATTTATACATGGCAATAAATGTTCTATATTTTTGAAACAATTGGCAATTTATTCATCGCAAGGACACAACAAATTAAATTTTTATCATTGCGGTACAGAAACTGAAAAAAGTAAATCTGGGCGTGAGATTCGACCCCGGGACCTCTCGCTTACCGAGCGGTTGCTCTACGGACTGAGCGATCCAGTTCTCAATACGACCTGCGAATTTACGCTTGTGCTTTCCCATACCGCAACAAGGCTCTTAGCGCCTGGAGGACGCGTATTCAAGACAAGTATAATATTCTATTATTGTCCTACCGTCACCTGTTACAGCATCGGGTAGTGAAGAATACACATCACTCGTATCGAGACTATGATATAAATAAATGTATATATTTTTTAAAAACTTGGCGATTTATTCATCGCAAGGAGATAAGAAATTAAATTTATATCAAAGTAGAGCAACCGCCCGGTAAGCGAGAGGTCCCGGGTTCGAATCCCGGTTCAGAGATCTTCACGTCCAGATTTACTTCTCTGATTTTCTATGCCACAATGATATAAATTTAATGAAAAGTCACTAGTTTGATAAAGTGGGATAACATTTTTGGAATGTTTTTATAGATTTCTGCTACACAAAAACGTGATTGAAAAACTTTCACTCCATACAAATAGTTATTGAAATGAGGTATCCAAACATATTTTTTCTCCTCGTTTGATGAATATAAATTATAACTGTACACAACTCTAAATATAAATTATAACTGTACACAACTCTAACTTATTTTATTAAGAGGGTCTTAACAATGTTTAGACTTTAGTTAAATGTAGCTTTTTCTAGCTATTTTAGTTTCTTTCTATTATTTAAAGAACAACCTTATTAGGGTCCCGAAGTCCGACAAGGAACCCTTATAGTTTCGCCATGTCCGTCTGTCCGTCCGTCTGTCTGGCTTAGCTCAGAGACTATTAGTACTATAAAGCTGTAATTTGGTATGGGTATACATATGAATCACGCCGTAAAACGATAAAAAGAATCTCGTTTTTTTTTTACGGATATTATCTCCTGTACACGTAAATTGGGGATGACTTTTTATTCTCGTCTATCCCATAGTGTGGAGTTTCGTTGGATAGGTCATTTAAAAACATTATGGGTGTCTAAAACCATTTTTTGTTTTAGGGAACCGTTGACAAAATATTAAGCTTTAAAGTGCTATTTTCGTTAGAGTCAAGTGTCCCCCCCTGCTGACTAAATGGTAGTTTATGGAAATGTAAAAAAAAAAAGCTCACAGTGTATATCATGAATTTAAAAGGAAAACTATCACAGCTAGTAGGATTTACAGATTTACGAGTACACGTCGCGCCAATCTTTCAGTCCTCTCTAAACATGACAAGGCAGACAGACACGCCATCCTTCTAAATTTATGGGACTGGAAGTTTGGTGCGATCTGTATTAGAAGACCAACTTATAAAATGTACTGGGCAACTACGGAACCCTACACTGCGTGTGACCCGACACGCACTTGGCCGGTTTTTTCTCACTCGCCCTGAGTTGCGTTTTTTCGATTCGAGTGATAGTGGCTGTTGACAAATTTACGTGTCACCTCAGCGTACTGAGGGTTCAATTTGTACCCTCATTAATTGGGTCTCACGAAACGTGAGTTTACGAGTTTGGAATGTGGATTCCTCTGACACACCTTCGAGGATTTATTTTTAAATATAAAAACTCCATCAGTTTAATTTTCATTCTCAAAAACAATACCATTGGTCGACACCCTTATGCTCTCTCTTTATCACCTACAAAACAATGGAAAAAAATCCCAAAAATAAAGCCTCTTTTTCTGGCAATTACAGGCCTCGGTTAATTGTACGGGCATCGTGGCGGAAAGCAAAGATAAGGGGGGTAATGACGTAGACAGCTCGGTGGCAACTCGCCCGGTTTCGCTGAGTCAGCCCACTGTGGGTTAGGGCTGGTATGGTAATTATGTTCACACGTGTTTAGGATCGGGAGGGCTTTTTACCAATTATTTAGAGCGCGAAATTATTTGGCAAGTGGATGCATAAATCGAACTTAGCAAATTTAAGGTTTGTTTTTATGAAATCGTTGATGATTACGTTTCTTCGATGATAATTATATCCCAGCGTGATGGGTTCTAATCCTTATTCAATTTGGGCACCAATTGGACCCACAGAAACTTGGTAATCCTACGACCTTCGGATGAAAAGACGAGTACTTTTCGTATTTATGAGAAGACATGTATATTAAAATTTTATTTATATGTTATCTGTAATTCAATGTAGTTTAATATATATATATACAAATAGTACCAATTTTTATAATATCAAATTAATTCAATTTTCTGGCACTACCCTTGAACTCTCCACATAACTAAATGTTAACTAGCAGAGAATGCTAATTAGCATTAAGTTCGCCTTTGTGCATTGTATATTTTGTGTGCAATAAAGAATTCACATACATACATAGGACTTAAACCACTAGAATAAAGAAAGAAGAAGCGGTTAAGTTAATTAGTCATCGTTATAAAATCACTTGGCAATGTCTCTGTTTATTCAGTTAAAACCCTAGAATTGCTCTCCAAGCGCAATAAATTTACCTTGTACAAAAATATTGCTTGATATCCGCCACTCGATGTTTATAACCAGGAAAAAGAAAACAACGCCCGCCGTTGTCAGATATTATTGTATACACAGTATGCTGTATGTACAGCGAAGGTACTATCAGTGTATTAACACGTTGGCTGGCTGTTGACACGACCGTGTACTACAAATACACAGACTCAGTTCAATCAGACGTTTGTGCTGGGAATTAGCTTTTTGGTCCGTTTGAAGGAATGAATAAGTTTATTTTAGATGTACAAAATGTAATATTATAATATAACTTAGGCCTATAATCTGTATCTGAACGCATATCTGCATTTGTTAGCTTATACCCAAAACAAATGTAAAATTTGGAATTAATATTATAAATAATCAAATATTGAATAAACATAAAAGTCTAAATGTTTATTCAATATTTGAAACATTTATAACCTAAAAAATAAGTATACAAAAATGTATTAAACACTAATTAAATTTATTTATTTACGTATTACCATTTAATAAAAGAGCAAGAGGTTTTTTTGCAAAAAATAAAAGTATCAGCAGCCCAGAATTAAATTGTTTGTATAGCCAATGTATTAAAATCAATTGTATACAGTGAACGAAAAAAACTATCTCTTTTTATTCAAATACTTATCAAACAATTAGTCCAAAAAATAATCGCACACATCTTTTTATAACTATTTTAAATATATACCTCTCACGAACATACATGTAACACTCTATTCCACCTAATTCAATAAATATTATATAATTGACTATTGGGGTCTTTAATTGAGTAAGATTTAAATACATATATTTAAATAAATAAAAAGCTTAGAAATATCTAATAATATCAAATCGAATCGACTGACGACGACCACAAGCTGGTCGAAATATATATCGAGATATTTCTAAACTTTTTTATTTATTTAAATATATGTATATTAAATCTTACTCTATTCCACCTAATCATACATACAGATTCACCTTATAAGATATAAGATATACTCACTCAACTAGATTAATTAACGGGAAAGAGGCGAAAAAGATGTGTCCAGATCGTAGCAGATGGAAATCTGTAGTCTTTTCTGCATACACCTCTAAAAGATAAGCGTGAGTATATGAATTATGTAAGATCGATAAGTAATAAAATAATGTAAAAGATGTACACAAAACTAAAAATATATATATGTCCTTCCTGTGATGACGTATGCGGCTGAGACGTTGTCTCTTACAAAAAGGCCTTATCCACGCTAAGGAGCGGGCTATGCTTGGGGTATCTCTGATGGATGGAATCCGAAATGAGGAGATCCGTCGAAGATCGAAAGTAACCGACATGGCCTGCAGAATCAGTAAGTTGAAGTGGCAGTGGGCAGGCCATATTTGTCGCCGACATGATGGCCTTTGGGGCCAAAAGGCTTTAAAATGTAGACCACGTACAGCAAAGCGTAGTGTAGACCGACCTCGTGCCCGCTGGACCGACGACCTGAAGGATGTTGTTGGTGGCGGCTAGATGAGGAGGACGGAGGACCGATATGAGTAGCGAAATTTGGGTAAGGCCTATGTCCAGCAGTGGACGAACACAGACTGATTGATGGATAAATGGATGCATATATTACACTAGGTACTGCAATTGAAGTTTCTATATAACAATAGTATTTTGTGAAACTGTGGCATAATGAGAGCCATTGGGACACGAGTGCTTGTTTTGGAATACGATCATTATAACGTCTTTGCTGGAGATTAGTTATAATCTTTTCATCTAACAGTTTCAGGAAAAATAAGAAAATGAAAACGCGGGTGTCCTTTTTTTGTCCTGTAAGCATAGGCAAGGATCTTAGCGTTCACCCTAATTGTCAGTTATTTATGAACCCTCATTGAAAGTGTTCTATTGGAGCATTCGAGGCTTCATAGCAGAGATGCTCAATGCCGTTAAATAAATAAACTGAGCCAACCGCACCGCAGAAACTGTGCAAATTATAAGATCGGTTCTTACGATACTGACACGCAACACAGTTACTCGAAGAGCCATTTCCGATGTTGTAATTACCTTATTGTAGTATGGAATTGCGGGTTTCTAAACATTTTATTACACAGACACTCTAACATGACACATCATCTACTATTCAAAAATATGTGTCAATTCCGTGGTTTCCACCAAAACTAGGATGTATAATACGAACAAGTAAAATTGGTACAAGATTCCTCGACAGTACAGCGTTGCTTCTAGCAACATCGTATAGCCACAAAATAGATAGGTACAGAAGGTCAGCTATGACTGACCTTGATTTTAAATACCTACTCATCACATGTATCGCAAAGTGCAAGCACTCGTGATTAGTCGTACTGGCATTCGACTGAATCCTACCGAGATCGTCGTACGTACGCGTCAATGTGTGCGTGCGCTCGAAATCGCTAGTTGTAGGGAGCAGGCCTTCTGTACCTACAGATTTGTATCTATTTTGTGGTAAAGCATCACGTGTAATGGAACGGAAGCGGGAATTCCGGACCGAGATATCCACTGAACTATGGAGTGCACCACAACCTTGTTGTTACTAGAGTAAAGAACTGGCTTTATTATTACTACTGAATATCGGGTATGAATATTATGTACAGATCTTTGAATAAAATTGTTCAATGTACAGATACGATATTGGTATTGGAACGACTACTCACGATTTACATATTTAAATATACCCACGCCTGTCTCCCAGAGTAGGTAGAGACTACAGATTTCCATCTGCTACGATCCTGACACATCCCTTTTGCTTCTACATCCATCAATCTAGTCAAACAAGCCCTTCTATTCCGGGTACTTTTTACTTTACCTTTCTTCAGTATATCGGCTATTTGGTCGGCATACTTCCTTGTAGGGCGGCCCGGTCGAGCTTTACCTTCCATTTGTGCAGCATAAATTTCTTTCGTCACTCTACTTTTCTTTATGTTCTTTAAATAAAAAATCCTTTGAGTGCCATCTAGCATATTAATTTTATTATATTTACTGGCACCAATTCAGAGAAATCTTTGAAAAACAACTAAAAAATTCATGTGCCGCCCTCCCTCATTTCCAAAACTCGAAAGATATGAAAAAAAAATCATGATAATTTGGGATTACGTTAAGATTACAAGATAAATATAGCGGGTGACAAATTCACGATTACACAATGACAAAATTAAATTTATCATCCACGAGTTTTTTTTCGAGTACGGTATATAAATACTTGAGTCCTTCTTTTGTGGTTCAATTAATCCTTTTTTAGGGTTCCGTACCCAAAAGGTAACTAACGGGACGTCCATCTGTCACCAGGCTGTATCTCTTGAACCGTGATAGTTAGACAGTTGAAATTTTCACAGATGATGTATTTCTGTTGCCGCTATAACAAGAAATACTAAGACCTGCCAAGTGCGAGTCGGACCCGCGCACGCCCATACAACAGACATGATTTTTTTGCCGTTTTTATAGATAATGGTACAGAACCCTTCGTGCGCGAGTCCGCCTTGCACTTGGCTGGTTTTTTAGTTATCATAAACAGTTATGGGCAAGATTTTGAATACCTTCTTCCTGACTGTACCCAAAACTGTCGAATTAGGGAACCCTGGGTATGATCGCCAAACACCTTAGCTTCTTAAAAACATAGACACGGATAGTTTTAAAAAGGAAACATATGAAATTTACTCTGTGAACATATGGTATGTAATGGATTTTCGTACGAATTTCCTGGACAGTTATTCAGATTTCCTGGACACTTTTAAATAGCTCGCCAGGATGAAGTATTTTCTGGTAGGTCCTTACAGCATGTAATGGCAATGTTACGATGTATTTTTGAGAAAATTATATTTACAAATTACTCTACCCAACCGGTTTCTACCACCTATTACGCTGGGACATAATTTGTCGGTGTAACGTTTTACAGTTCACACTCAGAAAACCTCAGACACCTCCTCAGCGATTTATGTCGTGACGATGTAATTCATCCTTATAGTGAGTGATATTGTTATTTTGCGAGCGCTAAGCTAGCTTTAAGCGCTTAAAGCGGATTCTAGATTCGTTCAAGTGAGCGGTTCCGCACACTCCATTAGACGCGCAGCGCCCGATAAGTGCTTTGTTGGAAATCATTTTTAGGATTCTGGCGAAATTGGAACGCCGTTTTTGGTAGTCTCACCCACGCACTTGTCTTGTTGGAATAATTTATTGTGATGTACATAGATTAAGCGGAATAAAAGTAAAGCCAGCAATCTTCACATGAAAAATCATTTAGATTACCATAGACAATGAAAAACTGTTAAGCTTGTTTCTCCAGGATTCGTTCCCAAACACACAATTTAATGCTTTTATTTAGATTTTTGAATAAAAAATAATAAATAAATGTGATTTATTGCTCTACAGGTGGTAGAGCTGATGCCGGGCTCGACTGTGGAGGTACCACCATCTTACTCGCAAATCCTCCCGAAGTTATTCGGGGGAGAGTAAGAGAACAGCTCTCAGGCGACCCACCAATGCCTGGGACCGATGGATGGCGGTTTATCCATCCCCAATTGCCGAGCCTGATGTAAAACAGACTGGTGACGGGCAGCGGCGTCGCTGGTGCAAGGGTTTCGGCACCGCGCTCACCAACCCGCCTGCCCAGCGTGTGTGAGTATGGGCATTTCTTCCAGGATCACCGCCAAGAGTGGCGAAATCCTGGAAAGGCCCATGTTCAGCAGTGGACGAAACAGGCTGATGGATGGATGGATTGCTCTACAAGACAATAGTTTAATGGCGATAAGGCAAAAAATTGTTATTTTATGCATTTCTTTCTGAATGATCCTGCGCAACAGCTAATAACCCTTTATACTTTTTGTATGTATAACGTAACTTTAAAACGTTTAAACTTTATCTGTGAAAACTTGCCAAGTTATACATATTCAATAGCAATGACCCTAACGAACTTAACGTCGTAACTGCAGTAATGTACAACGTTATTCATCTGAGGTGCGATTGTGTAAGCCAATCGTATTCAAATTCGATTAAATGGCTATTCGGCTAAGCAAATTAGCCCATTTGACAATTGAAATCGCACATTTTTGGTTGTCAACAACAAAACAACACAACCATATTCATTTGACAGCCAAAAATGTACGATTTCAGTTGTCGACGGTCTAATTTACTTAGCTGAATAGTCATTTGACAATTAGCTTACTCAATTGCACCTCAGATGAATAATGTTGTACATTATTGCAGTTATGACTGAAGGGACCTCCGTAATCCTCGGCACCCAGTTTGATCTCAATCCTTTTTTCGGTGAAGCCGGCAATCGGACAAGTCGGCCCTTTGTTCACATTTATGTTTTTGGTGGGATATCATTGATTTCTGTAAAGTTGTATTCTATTTAAAATTGTAATTAAGTAAATACAATGTTAGAATATAAATTATAAATAAAACTAACTAAAAATGAACTAAACCAAACAAAAATTGATGAAGACTATAGACAACAGAAGGGGAAAGATGTTGGGACATCTGATACGACACGTAAATAGTTTTTAGTGTTTTATGTTATTGAATTAAGTATTTTTTTTAATATGAATACGACACGACAATTATATCAAAAACATCATTGAAGAAAAAGTGGAGGGAAAAAGAAAGAGAAGAAGGCCCAGGAGAACATTCATGGATTAAGTGAAATAAAAAGTAAATGTCGTGTCGTATCAAGAAGTTAAAGAGAAGGCGGAGTGTAGAAGTGAATGGAGAAGACTCCACCGCCAAGAACACAACTCTTAAATTGTGAGTGAATGAAAAATAAAAATCCCATCTAAATCGCCACCGACATGTGGAAGGGTACCTAGAAGGCTGGCAGCGTTTCCTCTATGAATGGCCAGGCTAATTCTCTGGCCAAGATACGCGCCAGCCTTCGGGTCCCCACAAACATGGATCAGCCGCGCGGATAGTTCTTTAAAAAAGAGTTTAGCATCTGGAGTCCTAAACCCCAATGAAGAAAAACAAAAATATTGTAAAATTATACACGCTAAAATTATAAACTCTATAATATTTATATTATAATATATCTCCTTTTACTATTTAAAAAGTGGTAAAAATGTTGAATATTTTTATAAATTTTTTGAATGATATGGGTTAATTTAGTGTTTAACTGTTTAGAACTTTTGTCTGTCTCTCTGTCTGTTTGTATGTATGTTCCATTTTAACTAGAGAACCACTCGACGGATTTGGACGCGTTTATCATCGTCCTAGTCATCATGTAGGCTATAAGGGATGTTTATTGACAAAATAACCGCTAAGCCGAAAAATGTCGATATAACTCAAAGATCCAAAGATACTTCTACGCGATCGGAACCACTGGCAAAACTATTATTATTGTCCTGAGATAAAAGCAAAATTTTTAGAATTTTCATCTGGTTCTGTTGTTTTGTGTATACTCATAACTTCGAAACCATTTGACCGGCCTTAATGCGTTTTTTTATTATCAACCTAGGGGCCCAAATGACCATAAAAACTATAAAAGGTGTTAACCCAAGCCCATAACCAGTTATTTAGTTTACACGAGCAAAGACTGTACAATCCGAATCTACTCTTGGATTTTTTCTTTCTAAGTAAGTTTTGTACCTACCTACGATACCTTCTTCCAAAATATTTGTCCTAAAACCTTCTCTGTTCGATAAAAGGGATAATAATATTGTCCGTCACACGAAATATATGGGTCCTGTGCAAATAACTCATGTTAATCCAGCTTAATTTCAAGGCTGGCTTTCTTTTTTCTCCTCTTTCAATATCGGAGCTAGAAACATTAGCTTACACGTAAAATTGTAAACCATGTAATGAGTGATCTTTCAGATGCCCGGCTAGAGGTTCCTGCGCCACCTCATTACCAGAAATTATAACGTCTTATTTAAATTTCATTATGGGGTTGGAGACCTACACATTTAATTTAATTGGCGCTCGAAATAGTATTTTCTAAATAAATAAATAGCTAAGCAGTGTTTTGTTTACGCTTCTAGTCTGTTCATTAGCTTACACTCAGTGTAGAAAAAAATCAAATTTTTTTGACTCACAGTAGCACGCCACTTTCATTATGAAGCTGGTAATTAAAACACTATCAGCATTTCTGTTATGGCAGCAGGAGCTGTCAAAATAGCAGATAACAAAGAAGCAGTTAACTGTAGTAGTGTACAAAAAAGAGGCTCTAGTGAATATGACGATGATAGTGGTTTCTATTTGCGTGTGTGAGGGTGTGTGACATTTGTATAGATTTGGATATGACCAGATTTACAATTTAAGAGGGCAATACATGCTGGTGACCTTGAAAGTCTAAATTGGTGGCTGGTTTAAATCAGATGTTTGTGTAAAAAGTAAAAATTAATTATATATGATAAACTATACAGCATATCTAAAATGATGTGCTTTGATCAGAAATTTGAATTAATATCAAAATCTTTAACTAAATAAATACCAAACCTAGGTCTAATTTCAAACGAATAATTGGTTTAATTAATCAAGTATGCAAATAAATAAATTGAAACTTAGTCAAATTGAAGATATTATAGCAAAAAATTATTTTCCTTGATTATTTTTGAATAGCTAATTCTAGTTATGATAATTGTGGGACATAAATAAGGCTTCTAAGCCTTGACAGTGGCACATTTGCTTTTATACCCCTCAATTGTAATGAATTATTTAGGTATATTTAAGCGCGTTCGCAGCTTGATTTCCCGTCGAGCGACGGAGAGATCAATACGGGACAAGTCGCGCGAGTGAGTGAACGCACGTGCCGGGGTCACCAGCAGTAATTGTCCTTTTAATTGCTGCGTCGCACTAAGCGGACTTGACGTTATTTTGTATTGTCTGCTGAGTAAAACTACCACAAAATACCCACTTGTCGCGCCTCTCATGTGCGTAGCCTCGTCGTAAAACGTGACATTGGCAGCATTAACGTGTTTCCCAAGACGGGATAGTTGCTGACTTTTACGACTATTAGGTATCGATAATGGTGGTTATCTGAAAAAAGTGACGAATCAAGGGGAAGAAAAGGTGTCATAAAAAAGAGGGATAAATGCAAGAACGACACGCGCCCTGAGGGTTTCGTGCCGTTTTATATCAAAACTAGAGAATGTCCGTGACTTTGTCTGCACAGATTTAGGATATAAACAGCCCGTTGTAGCCGTTGGGGTTGCATTTTAGATACAAAAGGCTATACTCCGTTTCAGCCCCACGTACGACGAATTTCAAAAAATCGTTTCTTGGTACTTCTGTTCAAGTGCCAAACATGTTCTGTATTTTTATCAGGTTTTTGTTGTCTGTCAGTCAGTGAGTCACGAAACTTTTATAGGTTGGGGAAAAAGTTTCTTCGCATTTTATATGAAAATTCAAAACATTTTTTAATAAAGTTTATTTACATTTCACTAAAGTATGTAGGTGCCATTTTGTTCGATAACTTTCTGCCATCTTGTAAGTAAGGACATAATCCCATTGCTATATAAATTCTGGGGCTTCTGATCAAAAAACCGCGACAAGTGGTTTTGGCAGTCCTCTCGTGATGTTAACCTGACACTGTCTAAAGAATTCTGGAGAGATCGAAACAAGTGAAAATCTGAAGGTGCAACGTCAGGACTATACGGCGGATGCATTAATACGTCCCAGCCAAACTCTCTTAATTTTTGCTGAGTGGCTAAAGATGTGTGAGCTTTTTTGTGTACCCATCTTTCTTCAAATGCGCCAAAACTGTTTTGTGGTCAATCCCCAGTTCTTCAGCTACATCGTAACTAATGATATACCGATCTTGCTCCACTTTTTCAAAAATGGCATCCATTTTATCTGTAACAGCGCGCCCAGAGCAAGGTGCATCTTTGATATCAAAATTTCCGGATTGAAAATGCTTAAACCAAATTTGTGCTACTCTCACAGACACTGCACTAGGTCCATAATCATCACAAATTTTTTTCTTTATTAGATTCACTCATTTTAATAGTAAGAAAAACAAATAAAAGTCACACATTTTACCTAATTTTAATTTGGAATTATTTGCTAAAAGAGTTTTTCCCCAACCTATTATTTATATAGATAGATACGTAAGTAGACTAAAATAAACAAATTATTAAGCTTTGTGAAAAACAAAATGCAGTTCGTGCGAGTGGAGTTCAAGTCGTGAAAATTCCGTTATCGTCTAAAAAAATATTTATCGACGTATTTTACAAATAGCGTCATATAAGGTATTTAGGGTTTCGATAGTATTCAATTTTATTTATTTATTGTTATTACTTTATTCTAAAACTTCACTTAAAGGCGCATAGGCACGCCACCATTTTAGTACTAAATTTGATAACCCGTTTCTCTGTTGCTTTCGTTATAGACTAAAGTTTGAGACCTCTAAGTTTAATACAGGCATTCACAAAGTCACTATCTGGCTGAAATATAAAAATTTGGTAAAGGTACAATTTAAGTCAAGAAAACAACTTTGTATGTAAATCTGTTCAGCTTGATATCTTAAAAACATAATCAATGTTCAAGATTTCGGTAAAACGGCGCCTTTTAAAATATCAGTATCAAATGATAGAGTTTTTATACCTTGGGCTAAAACGAAAAACAACTGGGAAAAGAATTATCAAATTTTGCACTATGACGATGGCGTGTTTATGCGAATTGAGAGGTATTGGAGTAGGTTCTTTGTTTTAACTAGTTTTGAAACGCCATTCGGCATGCAGTTGTGGTCTTCTTTTTTTCGGCGGCCTTCTTTCTATTTTTTTATTAATATATAACATACGGATGTACAATATACATAATATATAGCTAGTTATATGGAGTATATAGAGAAACAAATAAAAAAATAATGATCGATATATATTTCGACCCACTTGTGGTCGTCGTCGGTGGAATAAAGAAAATGCGTATTTGACATTTATATATAAAAATATATAAATATATAATACACGGATCCTTTCTAAGCTAAAATATTTGTTTTCTCTTTTTGACGTCAGAAAAATGTTCCTTTCACTCGAAATAAAGTTATTTTTCTCAAAAATGCATTGTAATATTACCATTACATACTTGTAAAGACCTATCAGAAAATACTTCATCCTGGCGAGCTATTTAAAAGTGTCCAGGAAATCTGAATAACTGTCCAGGAAATTAATTTGAAAATTCATTACACTTCATAAGTTTTCTTTTTAAAACTATCCGTAGTATCCGTGTCTATGTTTTTAAGAAAATAAGGAGTTTGGCGATCATAAGGTTTTAAGCGGCTAATTTACAAAGAAAAATTAAATAATTACAATTTCATGTTTAGAATGTAGAAACGTTTGCTATATTTTATAATTGCAATAATAATTGCAAAGTAAAGGATATATGAATATAATTTGCAATATTCCGCTAAACAATATTCTTGTCGTGCTATTCAAAATGCAGACTCGTGCACCGCCCACCCGCCCGCATAAAAACATGCAACAAGCAAGCGATACAAGCAAAGCAATCTTAAATAACAAGCAAGAAAACTTATCGACACGTGTTTCGCCTCTGAACGAGGCATCCTCGAGATGTGTTGCTCGCCCAGCCGCTCCGCAGCAACTGATGTTGTTCGCCCGACAGCTCAGCAGCTAGTGACGAGCCGCCGACCAAAACTCGCCTTTTATACACCGGCCTGACTAGTTGTTTGGTGGGGAAAATGGGGAGACGAAAACATGCGTAACAGTGGGGTAGTGGTAAAGTTAGTTTGTTCGTTTAGTAAATCAGGGTTATTCTTGTTTTTTAGTATTTCTAATTGTTCTAACACACACATTCTTAAACCTTTTTTACAAATATGTTTTACTTCAAATGAATGGTTATCAGGCAAACTATGACCGGACTCTAATAGATGTTTTGCAAAGTGTGATTTTTCAGGATGATTATTTCTATGGGCTGAGATATGTTCTTTGTACCTAGTTTCAAAACTGCGACCTGTTTGACCTACATAGACACCGTTACAATCATTGCAAGACAATTTGTAAATACCAGACTGTTGTTTTTTATCCAATTTGTCCTTACCATTGCAAATACGCTTTATCTTATTTTTGGTTCTGAATGCAACGCGAACCCCACAACGCCGAAAAATCTTCGCAACCCGTTCAGAAATTGGACCTAGATAAGTTATGCTTGTTTTATATTTCTGAACACTCGTACTTTCAGGCTGTAAAGCAGACAAACTGTTTCTAATAATGATATTCTGTTTATGATATAAAGATATCAACTTCGCATTAGATCTTCGCATCTTTAGATGTAGATAGCTTGTTTACCAATGTTCCTTCCGATGAGTGTTTGATTGTTATTAGAAATTTACTAGAAAAACAACGTCTTCACACTAACGAAATTGATGACCTCATTAGCCTTGCATCAGTTTGCATGCGTCAAAATTATTTCAAATTCAATGATAGATTCTACGTGGGACGCACTATAAGTTTCCGGAATGAATATGAAAAAATACTATTAAAGGTACAAAATTAATTTATTGTTTTTCAAAATAATCTCCCTTGGCGTCTATGCACTTTTTCATTCGATCAAACCAGTTTTGAAAACTTTTGTGCCACTCCCCTGTGGTGACCTCTGAAACGTGTTTTTCATACTCCTCGACAGCCTCTTCTAGTGATGAAAATCGTTGACCGCGTAATTGGTTCTTAATTTTTGGGAACAGAAAAAAGTCACAAGGTGCCAGGTCGGGACTGTATGCAGGATGACTCATGAGTTCTACATTTTTCGTCTTCAAAAAGTCGTTTGTCTGTCTGGCCGTGTGAGAACTAGCATTGTCGTGGTGCAGGATGATACGGCGTTTACGGTTATTTTTACGGAGTTCGTCAATAACTTCCGGCAAACAAATGGTCGTGTACCAGTCACTATTCACGGTACGACGATTCTCTAAAGCAACAGTAGCCACGTGTCCAGTTTTATTAAAAAAAGAAGCAATCATCCGCTTAGATGCACTTTTCACGCGCGCCACTTTGGTTGGTTTCGGCTCATCTTGAAAGACCCATACGCTCGATTGCTGCTTTGTTTTGGGATCGTAGCAATAAATCCATGTTTCGTCACCTGTTACTATGTCCCACACCAAATTTGACACACCTTCGTTGAATCTGGTAAGCATGGCACTGCACCAAGTGACGCGGTCCGTTTTTTGAGCCTCGGTCAAGTTGTGTGGGATCCACCGCGAGCACAGCTTTCTCACACCCAAATGTTTGTGTAGGATTGATTGTATTTGACTCATGCCTATTTCTAAGGATGCGCGAATTTCATGGTAGGTCACATGCCTGTCTGTTTCAATCATACGGCGCACAGCATCGATGTTTTTGTTGGTCACAGCGGTGGACGGCCGACCATCGCGAGATTCGTCACTGAGATTGATACGACTACGCTTGAATTCTGCAAACCAGCTATAAACAGTCGTCTTGCATGGTGCTTCATTGCCAAAAGCTGTTTCAAGCCGAGCGATGCTCTGTTGAGCTGTCAAATTACACTTAAAATCGTAGAAAATCATACTACGAAAATTTTCCCGAGTTAAATCCATGTTGATGCAGACACACAATTTTTTAAATGGCGCCACAAGGTAAAAACAAAAGACAGTCAGATGAAACAAACTGCATTCTACAGCCAAAGAGTTCTATTTTCAAATGTTGCAATAAATTTTTAAATATTGTTTATGTAAGTGGCCAGTTCCGGAAACTTTTAGTGTTACCTATGTATATGCAGAAAGAAGGTTTAGCGATGGGTTCACCCTTAAGTCCATTAATGGCCGATATTTTCATGGATAGTTTTGAGAACAAACACATTGTCAGTAGTTCGAATATTTTGTATTATTACAGATACGTTGATGACATCATTATTTGCTGGACTGGTACTTGTAGACAGCTCGATGTATTTGTTGACAAATTGAACAATATTCACCCCAAAATAAAATTTAAATTAGAAGTCGAACAAGAAAACTCCCTTAATTTTCTAGATTTAACGATTACTCGGGCACAGAATAAACATGAATTTCAAATATACCGCAAGCCAACACACACCGATACTGTAATACCTTCTTCATCTTGTCACCCTTGGGAACATAAGCTTGCAGCATTTCGTTGTTATGTTCACAGATTGATGACGGTGCCTCTAAGTCCTGACAACTTTGAAAAAGAACTCAACATAATATATCAGATTGCTGTGAATAACGGGTATAGTGCAAAAATGGTTGATAGATTAGTCCACAAAAAACAGAATATCATTATTAGAAACAGTTTGTCTGCTTTACAGCCTGAAAGTACGAGTGTTCAGAAATATAAAACAAGCATAACTTATCTAGGTCCAATTTCTGAACGGGTTGCGAAGATTTTTCGGCGTTGTGGGGTTCGCGTTGCATTCAGAACCAAAAATAAGATAAAGCGTATTTGCAATGGTAAGGACAAATTGGATAAAAAACAACAGTCTGGTATTTACAAATTGTCTTGCAATGATTGTAACGGTGTCTATGTAGGTCAAACAGGTCGCAGTTTTGAAACTAGGTACAAAGAACATATCTCAGCCCATAGAAATAATCATCCTGAAAAATCACACTTTGCAAAACATCTATTAGAGTCCGGTCATAGTTTGCCTGATAACCATTCATTTGAAGTAAAACATATTTGTAAAAAAGGTTTAAGAATGTGTGTGTTAGAACAATTAGAAATACTAAAAAACAAGAATAACCCTGATTTACAAAACGAACAAACTAACTTTACCACTACCCCACTGTTACGCATGTTTTCGTCTCCCCATTTTCCCCACCAAACAACTAGTCAGGCCGGTGTATAAAAGGCGAGTTTTGGTCGGCGGCTCGTCACTAGCTGCTGAGCTGTCGGGCGAACAACATCAGTTGCTGCGGAGCGGCTGGGCGAGCAACACATCAGTTGCTGCGGAGAAGCCGGGCTAGCAACACATCCCGAGGATGCCTCGTTCAGAGGCGAAACACGTGTCGATAAGTTTTCTTGCTTGTTATTTAAGATTGCTTTGCTTGTATCGCTTGCTTGTTGCATGTTTTTATGCGGGCGGGCGGGCGGTGCACGAGTCTGCATTTTGAATAGCACGACAAGAATTGTTTAGCGGAATATTGCAAATTATATTCATATATCCTTTACTTAGTGATGGACTTCCGCAAGGTAACGCCTATTTCAATTAATAATAATTGCAAAAATATATAATTTAAATTGATTTTATAGGTATATTTAAAACCATTGAATACTTGAAATTTAACCTCAATGCGCGTTTTTCTCGTTTTTTTTTTCTTAGTTCTTAGCGTTCCTCTAGATGGCGTTATCCATGAAAGGCTGCATGGCAGTAAATACCTTTGCCCAGCTAGCACAAATAAAAAAAGTTGGGTAAAAGCAGGAATTTATGTCGCTTTATGTTTTAGTTGAAATTTTTTTGTGCAAATAAATTACAAAATGAGTTCAGTAGAGGGCTCTGATATAGATTTTACTCTACGTATGCTTTGTTGAAGAAATCAATAACAATAAACATGACTAATTGCCCAAAAATGAGCAAGTAACTTTTAATATTACCTCGTAAGTTTATTTTATTTGATACTAGCTTTTGCCCGCGGCTCCGCCCGCGTGTTATTCGGTTTAACGACATGCTTTTTCCCGGGATAAAAAGTAGCCTATGTGTTAAGACGCTATGCGAAAAAATATTCGCCGTCGAGTGGGCGGAGACTAGCTTAAACAGTGGGGCGCACCCCCGCTTCAAAACATCGCCTGTCAATCCGACCGACCGCGGCGCGAGAGTTTTGCGGGAACAAAGCGTGCATGGAGACGCATACTATTTTTTTATTATCGATTTCATTTTGAGAAAAAGTATTTAATATGTGTTTTGTATTTTTTGTATTTTATATTAAAACACATTTGTTTTTGTATTTTTATCTGTTGTAAAATTCAAGTTTGTTTAGTTTTTGAGCCGTTTTTTAAATATTATTCCATATTTAATTTAGGTTCCCAGGGTTTGAAATATAAACAAAAAGATAGTAATATTATTTCTATTTCAAAATTTAAGTCGTTTTCATGTCCATTACCATACATGGTGATTTCTTAGGGTTCCGTTCACCGAAATTACAAAATGGAACCCTTATTGGACAGACGTTTATATATGTAAGTAGTTAAGTAGGTATGATAAGTAAATAATGCAAAAAATATGTATTTTTTTATTAAAAATCAAAATAATTTAGTATAATATCTTTATTTATTTCGTCATTTGGCTCGTGTACTTCTTCTGAAACATTGGGCTCTTTATTCGATCCGTTATCTTTGTCTTCACAATCTTCATTTTCCTTATTTGTTTCTTTCGATTTCACGTAGGATGGTGCTCGTATCGGTCTACCTCTTGTGAATCGCGGGTCTATCAATTCTGGTAAAAGGCAATCTATATAAAAGGTTGATAAATTGGGTTACATACGTTCTCTCCAAAACTTATCATCTTTTTCAATGACTTCTATTTTGAGTTTTTGATCCCCGTACCACACCGCTAGTATACATTTCGGTATTTTGCAAACATGCATTTGTCCTTGTACCTGCATAAACCAGTCTGAATTTTTATTAACATAGACTTGTCCAGATTTCTTATCCACTTTCCAAAAATGCATTTTGCCTTGTATTATGGCTTCATCGATGCCAGTCTTGAAGGCTGTCATTGGAAATTTTATTTCTACCAACGTATTTTCTTCAACAATTATGCCATCAGGACTAGCTCCTAAAAATGGTTGATGTTCATCAATAAAAATTCCACACAACTCTATTTTGACTTTGAGTATGTCAGACAGTTGTCCTCGAGCAATTTTTTCATGCATTTTGCCATGATTAATAGATGCCACGTGACTTATGTTCGGCTGGTATAACATGTTTTTTGCCATGTTAGCGCAAGGATTAGTTTTCCTTCTTTTCACAACTTTTCCAAAGTTGGAACTTGTCAAAAGTTTCCTTCGCAGTTCCATCCATTCACCAGATTCATTTTGAAGTTTAGTCATATCCTCGATTTTTCGTCGCTCTTCGTCAGATTTTTGTAGATTTTTCAGGAAAGTCGTCTTTGCCATTTCAAATGTTTCAGTATCCATATCGGGATTGTCAACATTTTCTCCATAGTTGAGATCAGTACTTTTCTGTATAAAAATTCGATTCTTCTTTCTCAGTATTTTTTTATTCAGTTCTCTTTTCTTTTCGATGCTTTCTTCAAATATCTTAAGTCTTTTTGATGGTGAACCTAGGTTTAGTTTTTTGTGAACTGTAGTATATATTTTGCCACTATTAAAAGAAACCTCACACCTCCCTTGATATGAGCGTCTCAATGCATAATTGACTCGTTTACCACCTAAAAATTTAGCAATGACTCCGTTGAAACGTTCGACAACGTTACTATCGACATTCTCTATTAAGCTTCTCGCTTGCGAAGCAACGTTTCCAACAACGAATCGAATAGGTGCCCAAATGCGGCACTTAAATATCTCATGTGGCACTTGCTGTGTTTGTTTACTACATAAAGATTTATTGCAATTGTCATGATTGCTATATGCATGTTGAACAGATACATTTATATCATGGTGCAATTTCTTCACACTATCTTGCTGTCTATGGTCATGATGATATTTTATAGCTTGACAAATGTATTTTCTGACTGAAAGTATGCGTTCCGTTGTTACCATTTTCCTCTGTTTTGTGTCAAACTGTGTGTTCAATTTCATTGACTGCAATTTATTACAGAAATTCCTTAAAATATGATTTCGGCAACCGATTTTCTCCACTGTTATGTCCGGGTAGGGTCGAGCTTTTAAAATTTTTGCATATGTGCTGCTGTTGCCATCTGCTATAAACCTTGAATATATGACCTGATGCATCTCCATCGATAGCTTGAATCCTTCTACTAGGATATCCGATTCCATACCTGTAGAAGGACCGCTGTAATTTTTATAGCAGGAATGCCATTTAGCAGCCTCACCACGTTTTTCGGCCCTTGCGCAGATGCAGCAATATTTATTTTTAACTGCGAAAAATAATACTTTTCCAAACCGCCTCCCGATTATAGAAGCAGCCCCAGAAAGTGCAGCGTAATTGGTCTTTTAAGATCTTTTGCACCAACAACCATCGATGATAACATCTATGACAGGTATGCCATCTTTGGTGACCCTTCCTTCCGCAATTGCAGCTTCTTTTTCTTCTTCTCCGGCCTTCCTCATTTCATCTAAGGACGTTTCTTCCCAGGCCTGGCAAACTTCATTGTGTGATTTTTCATACAGATAGGGTGATAACTTCGGTTAATCTAAGGAAGCAGTAAAATTTTGCAACTGTATGTTCCCACAACCAGCTACCATAGCACCGGTTACAGCATTCTTGTTTAAATTGTCTAGGGAATTTTTAATTTTGAGTTCCTTGTTACACATGGAGCACAAGTAGACAAACTCTGAATTTAAACCTTTCTGTACTTCTTTAACTAGACGTAGCGTGCTGAGACTGCACTCAAATAGTGAATTATGTAGTGATATGCGCGTTAGCTCCCTTGTAAAATAATTCATATCTATTATTCTGTGACCAACGTAGGAAGATTCCTGCAAAAAAAAAATATATATATAACGGCTATTGTAAACTAATTACCACATGTAAGTAAATATTTTCAATAACTAAGTTGATTATAATTTATGCATCCAAAATCATATTGGACACTTGGAAAATGATCAGATGCAAAGGCAATTACATTTTTTGTGAAATTCACTGCTGCGCTTGGTATTGGTTAAATACATGATTTTTGTTTATGATTTTTACAAGGAAGACCAACAAACTTTGATACTGAGCACTTATTGAGTCTCCAGGATGAATTTGGCAACATAATTATAGGTACCTTAAATACAAGACCGTTACAAAATAACTTACATTAGCATCGCCTTTGTTAGTATATTCTATAAGCAGCTCGTGATCTTCATTTTCAGTTACATAATTTTCATCTTCGTCAACCGCAGACATTTTTCTCTTTTTAACACGCTTTTGGATACTTTCATTTTCTGATGTACGGATTTGCGACATGTCGGGATGTTTTCTGAAAGTATATTAAATAACATTGTACTTTTATATTATGTACTTTATTTTATATAACAGCGCACAAGCATATTATAAAGATGTACTGAAATATAACATTATTATTGAACATTATAAAAAAACTCACTCGAGGAAATTTCTATCACAAAAGGTTAGTTTAGGATCCGCTATCCTTGTGCTCGATTCCTGCTGCGATGTTACATCGTCAACAATAGTTTGATCGGCCAAATTCAGGAAAAGTAATGGCGACTCCACAGTTCCCTGTTCCACGTCACCTACGTCTGAATTTTTTGTAAATCTGTAAAAGAAACACGTTTTAGTAAGTATTTATCCCGCTGCTTCGCTTGTTATAGGTAGTTTTTATTATCAAATAATGAACTTTTCGGGGAAACCAACCAACATGACCTCTAAATTGTATTATAGCGTTGTATGTCTACTATAAAGATATCCAGGTGTACTTCGTTCCTTATTTCTCTTTCTCAACCTATTGAAATGATGAGGATGGTAGTGATGAAGTCAAAAGTACCTATTTATGCACCAAATTTTTGGGGAAATACCTGCTGTACGTCACTGTGAAATAAAAAGAGTCTCTAACAACAAAATAACAAATTTATACTATTATTATAATAACATAATAGGAACTACTTACACATTTTTTTGTCCCACATCACGACCTTTGGATCTCATATAGCCCTTGTACTGGGATTTGTTTAATTGTCTTTTCTTTTTATTACCCATAATTCACTTAGCACTATTTATTTACACTTATAATTACGATATTGTGCACTTTTTACTACTATATTTTAAATAAAATGTAATTTACATATAAGTCACAGAAATAGATTATTTGTAAATCCGGGAGAGAATCGACACAGGTCCGTCCTCGACAAAAATCCTACGCGACTAACAAAGATCGCGGAAGTGAGATGCGGTAATTACTCGGTAACAGAAATAAGCAGGATAGCAATAATGCGCTCGCGCCTAATCTGAAACAACGTAAGCGCCAACACAATAAAAAAAATCATAAAAAATAAGCTATTTGAGTAAATTAGATTTAAAAAATGGAATCCTTAGAAAAAACGATTGCCCAGATTATGGTATAAATAGATAAATCGTATTCACTACCACTTGGCTATAACAGGAGAAAAATGTATAAAACAGGGCTTACTTTGGATTTTTTTTCTATCGAGGAAATTTTATCCAAACGTGTTTTCCAAAATCAAAACCCTAGATTATATAGTGAAAATGCATATACCAGAAATTTATTACAATATTCCGAGTATTTTATGAGATACACAGAAAAGAAGCACGCCTATTTTATTCGCATATCCTCTTAAGTTAGGGTATAATCTATATTCATTCTAAATTTCATCCAAATCCGTTTAGCCGTTTCAGCGTGAAAGAGTAACAAACAAACACACACACACAAACTTTTGCATTTATAACATTAGTGTGAAGTGTGATGGATGAGATAACATAGCCTTGTCTTATTTCACCACAAACGATTAAGGACCGCGCTAATTAGATACCTGATTTTTCAATGGTAGTGATCTATCCTACAGGAACCATGCATTTTTCCGGGATAAAAAGTAGCCTTTGTGCTAAGTTAGGGTATAAAATATATTCATTCTAAATTTCATCCAAATCCGTTCAGTCGTTTCAGCGTGAAAGAGTAACAAACATACACACACACACACACACACGCACGCACAAACTTTCGCATTTATAATATTGGTAGGATAACACATTATAATGAAAAACGTTAAAATTTCTCATTTTATTTTTCAGAAAAGCACTCTACTTGCTTGGACCATTAATTAGCAATCCTCGCCTCATATATAAAGTCCTCTCCCTATGGGCTCGGACCTTTAACTTACTCGTCCAGGATTGCTCAATTCCTGGTCTTAGAAGTAATGTACTATATTTCATTTTATGTAAAAGCATCTGTATTTTTTTAGGTTTCCATATCCAAAGAGCAAAACAAAAAAGCTGTCTGTTAAACGGAATGATTTACAGACCAAAAATTTAGGCATTTAGTGTAGAATGTTGACACAAACTGAATATAAAAAAATATGAAAATACCGAAGACCGAAATATGCCCCCGGGTATAAAGCTCGGTCTTGTACTTATTTTTTTAGGTTTTCATACCAGTTTTTCTACATAAGAAACAACGAAAAGAATAAAAAAACCAACCAGTAACATGGAAACAATAGGAGCTTAACAAAACCGTCCTCGAGCCAAACTATATCCATAAAAGGGCCCATAACAATGAAAGTGTATAAAGAGGATGATGAAGAATGGATGCACTGGACCTTACTAATTGAACCCTTCCTATTTGCGGTTCACGGAGTTTTCAAATAAGGCTTACAGTTTTACATGTAGTTGGATTATTTTATTGAAATTAAGTTACTTTTCAAAATAAACTCTATTCCTTTGGTTGAACATGAAAAAATTGCATGAGCAAAATGTATATAATTTATGTATGTTTGTGTACTCGTAACCACAGTATGTTGTACTTTCACTGATGATGAATAAGACAAGAATTAGCCTTATAATTTAATATTGCCATTTCCATTACTTAAAGATCGACGTTTAGCTTAAAAATAATAGCACTTCACAAAAAAAACATCATATTGTTAAAAACTTCGGTTGACGTAGACATACCATACGATACGTTTTTAAAATTAAACTTTACGATAAAAACTAAGAAATATAAAAATTATAAAGATTTACTCAAATGTCACCAAAAAAATCCATTTTAAAATTTCACTTTAAGTTGTAGGACGAAATTTAATATTTTTAATTAATGACAAAATAAAGTGGCTTTTATTTCTAGTAAAAGTTAGTAAAGAACTTTTTACTAACCAAAATACAAAAAATAATAAAAATATAATTTACACAATAAGATAAACAATTAATTAAACAATAAGTACATTTACCGAATGTTTCCACACTAAATTATACACAAAATTTATTCGAGATGATATTCCACAAAGAACCATCAATCGAATCCATCCAATATTTATTTCCGCACTAAGCGCACTTGTCCAGCGGGGACCGAAGGGATACTCTCTTTTTCAAACTCTTATTATTAATCCTTGGGTCCACAAATTGTTCCAATGTGTCCATCTACCTGGGTATAACAACGGTTCACACAACATGAAGTGGTGGTTTTCACGCTAGTTTTTCCCGGCGTCGTTAGAGGCCGGAATTTAGATGTGTGGCTTGTTTCTAGTTGTTTTTATCGTTTGTGTATTCTAAGTTAACGCAAACAAATTATATGAATCGCATTTTTAGGGTGCTGTCACCTTTTTTTCGCCATGTCCGTCTGTCCGTCTCTCCGCAACTTAGCGCAGAGACTATTAGTACTAGAAAGCTGTAATTTGGCATGGATATAAATATTAATCACACCGACAAAATGAAAAAATAAAATCTTGGAAAAAAATTTTTTTGAGGGTACCTCTCATACTAGTAAACTGTGGATGAATTTTTTTCTCGTCTATCCCATAGTGTGGGGTATCGTTGGATAGGTTGTTCAAAAGCATTGTGGGTGTGTGAAAACCATTTTTCGACTGAGGGATCCGTTGGTGAAATATTAAGCTTTAAGGTGAAAATTTTAGTTAGAGTAGAGCGTCCCCCCCTGGCGGCTAAACGGTTGTTTATAGAAATGTGAAAAAATTCAGAGAAATAGGATTTATAATGAATTTAAAAGGAGCACTATCACAGCTAAATAGGCCTTACAGGTTTACGAGTACAGATCGCGCCAAACTTTTGGCCCCCTATAAGGACCAGAAGTTTGGCACGGTCTGTATTAGTAGACCAAGTTATATGTACCGGGCAACTACGGAATCCTACATTGCGCGTAGCCCAACACGCACTTGGCCGGTTTTTATTTGTGAACATAGAGTGTATATCATACAAAAGTATACAATATAGTTTTAATGTATTTCAAAATTCGCTTTATTGGACAACTTACTTAGTTTTCAAAATGTCACTTCTTAGGTTTTTTTCCATCTTTCTCTTCTATGTCTCTTGCAGACTACTAACAGACAGCGATGCTTCGCTATATTTTGCAATTTTTTGACATTACCCAAATAAGCATTATGGTAACCGAATTATATTCAAAATTACTTTAGTAACGTACTCGTAAAGGTGATAATCAAACAAAAATATCTACTGTAGCTTGTGGCTTTGTATACCCAGTGGGTGTTTCTTCGTGGGCGTCACATTTATTTAAAGAGACTTTTGGAAAACACATTTATTTTCATTACGCCCGGAGTTTTTCCATCTGGAATGTAGCCGAAGTGTTTCTCCGTTCACAGGCTAATCTTTTTGACTAAAGATTATTAGTACATATGATGAATTCGAGTCCCCCGACACGTCTGTCTGTATGTATGTTGCCGCTAATCTAGGAAACTATATTGGGGATTTTCATTCGGTTTTAACCAGTAGAGAAATTCACGAAAAAGGTTTAGGTATGTTCTACAAATATTTTGTTCTTTCTGAAAATTAGTATCATTTTCATGATATTTCTCTCCAGAGAGCTTCTGAGGCGTGCACTGCGTATGCGTAAGGTGCAAGCCACATAGAAACGGAGCGGGTGCGGGCGCGCACTCAGTGCACTTCTTCTATTATTATCATTATTATTTATTTAAAACGGAACACCAACAGTACACATATTACACATACTTATCAAATTAAAACATAAAACTAAAATTCTGATATGTGGACCAGTGACAGGCGTTCACAACATTCAACAATAAACAAGTGGTAAACACAAAGCAGACATTACATTATAGACATTTACAGCAAGTACTACATTTTTTATAATTACTAATACAAAACAAAACTATTAATTAACAAACACAAAAAATACAAAAAAATATCTACAAAATGGGAAAATAAGATTAAACTTAACAGAATCTTTGCAAACTGGTCCTAAAATTGGTCAAGGATGAGTGAAAAATGTCAAGATCTGGGATAGTTTGACACTTCTCGTTATATTGTCTTAACATTCTAGTGATTGGTAAACCTAAGTTAGATCTGTTAGTGGGACACCAAAATATTCTAGTAATGGGCTTACGAGGCATATTACAGGAGACTGACACAAAAATCCTCCCAAGCAACTGTGGACACGGTGTTGAACCACTCACTAATTGGTGTAAGAAAGTCAAATCAAGCATATTTCTTCGGCTACGTAAAGATGACATATCAAAAAGTTTCAAACGTTCATCATATGAGCATCTATGTGACATCATTCTTCTATCTGTTTTACACCACGTCCCTCTCCTACATTTTGTATGAAAAAACAATGGACAGGCGTCGAGACGGCACGTCATGGTTGCGCTACCGGTGTGAATCGGTGGTATTCAAGTGTTTGATTTTGATCTGACAAGATGTCTTCCTATGAACCGTGGCGTGTCGTCTCGACGCCTGTCCAATGTAAGACGGCGGACGAAATCGTCCGCTGACCTAAAAGTTCTTTAGAAGTCCGCGACACTATATCTCGATTGTCTATTTATTGGTGAATTTGACAGTTGCCTGTCACTTAAGGAAGTCAAACAACAACATCATTGATGAATTTTGATTTTACTCGACGAGAAATGGTTTTGTTACGTATTCGCTTGCTTTACTATAATTTGAAGTGTACATTTGGTTCAAGGTAAACAGGTTTCTTCTGTGAAGAAAATAAGTAAAGAAAGTTTAACCACTACATGAATGATGAGATGATGTATATATATATATCCCATTTTCTAATATTTAAAAAAAAACGAAAAAATATAAATGAGACATATCTTGCTAAGTTTCTTGTCCTGGTTCTTAGCAATACTAATCGAATGGACGAATTTAGGCAATATATTTACTTATGGTTTATTTATCTATCAACTTATTTATCCATTTCATTATGTGGGTATGTATATACAATACTTATAATTTAATAATTTTCATGTATGAAAGTATATATTTTGATTCAACTTATTAAGCCTATGTTTTTAATAAATTGGTTTTATATATTTTTTAAATCTTATTTTAAGTAAGCCTTACCCTTAAATATTCTTGTACTCGTAGTATTTCCCAGTATTATATTTACTATTTTGTCTTAATCCATTGTTTTTAGGGTTCCGTACCTCAAAAGGAAAAAATGGAGCCCTTAAAGGTTCACTTTGTTGTCCGTCTGTCCGTCCGTCCGTCTGTCTGTCAAGACCCTTTATCTCGGGAACGCGTGGAGGTATCTCGGTTCCTCCGAGGGAGGTGTCGAGTTGAAATTAAAACTATATACTCAAGTCTACAATTCCTTTAAGCTGTGAAAAAATCAAAATTCTAAGTTAACGTAAAAAAGATATGGCCGTTTATGCCGCAAAAAATTTTTATTTCGACACTTTCCAGGGAATCATAACTTTAAGGATATTTTCCGTTGACCTAGAACTTTGAAATTTTTAAGTAATACCTTCTTATATTATAAGTATAGGGAAAAATCTGAAAACTATACATTTGTAATTAAATCATAAAAATATAGTTTTTAACACAACCCTCGATGGGCGAGTCCGACTCGCACTTGTCCAGTTTTTTTAAAGATTATTATCGACATGTAAAATGTGTATTACCTATTTAATGTTACCCATTTTACAAAATAAAGTACCTAGTTTAATTTGAATTGTTTTTTTTCAGTCCTGTAAGGGTAAGAGCATCATGCAGGAAACCAGTGGATACACTTACCGCTACGTTTCCCAGCGACACCACAGATAATACTTGTAGAATAAGTGCTCCTTGTGTGAAGTCGCTGCGGGTCCCTAGTTATTATAACATCATACATTAAGAATTTGGATTTTTATAGTAGATTGTTATACAAGGGAGGTGAGTTAGTTCGAGGGTGCAATTGATTACTTACACCCGTGTGTAACGCTCTACTTTTCATCACTAATGCGAGGAAATAAAAACTTACAAAGTTATAACATGATGATTACCAACACAGTGCACCTGTACTTGTTTCACAGTAATTGTATTTATCCCAACCCGTTTCGGTCTTACATTATTATCAAGGGTCTATTAAATAACTAATAACACTTTTTTGCAGGATATAAAATTAATTCGACGTGCAATCAATGAAAAATCGTTAATCAATTATGAAATTATGTTTGCAATAACGTTTTCAAAAAGATAATTTTACTGCCGCCATTTTATTTTCATGTGACTTTTTCTTTTTTTTTTGTACAATCGCGTCTTAATGGCCAGTGTGATTGTTTTAAAAATAAAACTAATTTAGTTGCTGTTTTAAGTCATAAACGTCTTTTTAAGATTTTATTTTGCATATTTACATATATACGCAAGTGACATTTTTCCATGATATTCATTGACCTCCCATTAAACAACTAGACTCATAATCTCGCTCAAAAAGTGTCCGCGATCAATTTTGTCACCACTATGGGGTGCCAAATTTGAATGACGAATTCGTACAACTGACACTGCATCTTATGTTAACGACATAACGTCTTAATTTGGTTGAAGATTTTGCTACGTTGCTCATCACACGTTCGGACACTTTCTGACGAACTTTTCTTAGAGACTGTGTGTCTTGTTGTTTTCCATCCATCCATCAGCCTGTTTCGTCCACTGCTGGACATAGGCCTTTCCAGGGTTTCGCCACGCTTGGCGGTCCTCCTGGAAGAAATGCCCATACTCACACACGCTCGGCAGGCGGGTTGGTGAGCGCGGTGCCGAAACCCTTGCACCAGTGACGCCGTTGCCCGTCACCAGTCTGTTTTATATAAGGCCCGGCAATTGGGGATGGACATACCGCCATCATCGGTCCAGGCAATGGTGGGCCGCCTGGTTTTTTTGCCTCAGAGCTGTTCTCTTACTCTCCCCCGAGTAACTTCATTATTCAGTTTTACTTTCGAATATGTACAACAATCTGATCAAATTTAAAACTTGTGTGTAACATATAACATGAAAAAAAAAATGATTTTTGTATTTTTTTAATACATCCTTTGTGACACGTATTCTGTCAGTTAAACATCTGTACATATTCTAAAATAAAACATAAATAATAAAAAACCGGCGAAGTGCAAGTCCGACTCGTTTTATTATTCGATGTTTTTCTTTAGAATATGTACAACAACCTGATCAAATTTAAAACTTGTGTTTTTAAATAACCCTGCAACAAAGTACGTAAAAAAATAAATTTTTGTATTTTTTTCAATACATCCTTTGTAAGACGTATTCTGTAAGAAGCTGTAGACCCCCGTGACAAATTAATAGACGAAAAGACAGACAGCGAAGGCCTAGTATTTTAGATGACACGAATATTTCACTCTTTTACTCACTTTTGACTGAATAGGATTGTGATTGTATAATTTAAATATTTTAAAATATGTAATTTTTATTACTACATTACACCCATCCATCCATCCATCCATCAGCCCGTGTTCGTCCACTACATTACATACTAAATTTTAACCTTTAGTTTTATTCACCAATATCCAGATCATGATGGGACATTACAAAATTGTTATATCTTTCTTACCTATGTAACGACAAATTTACAATATTTATTGAATCCTATAAATTAAACTTACACTGAGGACGGATTATTCGTAGTTACTTCCAAAATAAATAAATTCATAAATGAATAAAACTAGCTATTTCGGAAAGTTCGCAATCGTCAAGATTCAAAATGTTTATTTGTAAAATAGATACATAATACTATATATACGTTTTACAGGTCATATCTAATCTTTATAAAAGCAACATTATGTGATGAAAATATAATACGGGAAATATATAAAAAATCCATATTTAAGTTGAGCTAATAAAGTTATACATATGCATAAAATAAAGACTTATTGGAATAAAAATATTATTCTTCATAATGCAATTAATTAATAAGTTTATAAATTTACTGAAAAGACCATGAATCAATATAATGCCTAACCAAATAAACCAAGATAAATAAAAAAGAAATTGTACCTTTATACCTACATAATGCTATGAATAAATAAGTTAATAGAAAAATAAACTATAAAAAGATATGCTTCAATCCGCCAATTCGATTAATGTTGCTAAGAAGCAGGGCAAGAAACTTAGCAAGATCATGTCTTTTTAATCATTTTTTTCTCAGCTAAATATTACAGTCTTTTTAACTTTTATAAAATTATTATACTAAACAAGGTGCTTACTAAAAATTAACAATTTTATAGCCAGGAACCTGCAATGTACAGCATGCACAAAAATTATAGGAGATAGTTATTCCATCCACTGAGGACCCCTAAGTGGATGGAATAACTGTATAATATTTTTCGTTGGAAACTATTCATTTCTTAGAGTGTCGAAAAAAGCGAGTTTGTTAAATTTATTCCTTACTGGCCTTTTGCTAGCCTTTGGCCTTATACTACAACCTTTGCCCAGTTTTCGACTTGCTTGGGCGTTATTTGTCAACATTCCTTAAACGCTATGTTGACCAGAATCACTAAGATGATAATATTGAAGATAGATACGAACATATTTATATTTTATTTGTTAATGTGCAATATCCTAAATGTATTTGTTATGTTTAATATTGTATTTAAGTATGATAATTATTTTTAGTATATAAGTAATACGCTTGCGCTGAAAATCAGTGCCGTGGCTTCGTGGCATTAAGCTGAGCCTACCTTTTCGGTACATTCTGTGCTAACTTTAAGTAATATTTTTTTTTTTCTTTTTTTTTTCTGTAAGACGTTATTATTATGTACCAAATAAATATTATTCTATTCTATTCTATAATAAAGAAAACCAAATTCAAATCAGACCTGTTGAGTGGTTCTCGAGTTAAAACGGAACACATACACATAGACAAGATAGAAAGACAGATAAATTAATTTTACAGATGCCAAGTTTTTACTACTTCATTATTTTATTTCCTACATTTTTGGATTTGGCCATTCACGCCCACTTGAAATACTAGCTCTCTAAAGATTCAGCCCCCTTTTTGGTCAAATAGTTACATCGTTAGAACTTTTTGATCAATACTCCCGAAGTCACGATCTCAATCCCGAAAGAACGTTTAGCTGTGAGTCCGCATTTGTGCCCGAAATACGGCGACAGGCCCACCACATTACGTTGCGGCTAGGATTACCAGGCCCTAAAATACAAAAGCCGGACTTATATTAGGCTGGACATTTTTCTCTAAAAGCCGGACATATGTTTTTTAATAGCCAAACTATCCTTTTTAAAAACGGACAGTACTTAAATACGAGGGTACTCGGTTACGTATTTTAATTAATACAATGAATCACATATTGTTACAAAACGAACCATTTACAAATAACAACAATCAATAATTTGGTAAATATTCTTCTGTAGACTTTAAGTCAATAGTTTTTATTTTATTCAATTTCTATAACTACTTGTATTATTTTTGTGTCTGTTATTTTATTTTATTTACTTTTTGGTCGTCGTCGTTTGTCAATCTAACAAAATATCCTAAGACTTGTTATCTTATTGTGTACCCAATATAATATATCTTTACAGAAATATCAATTTCGTAATGTATTTATGTAAAGAAATTATGTCTATCTTATACTATAATTATAATATACTTATGTAATATTTGTGTGTAGTTTAATTAACTATCTTAAAATTATTATCTATTATTATACATTGAGCCAAATTTTAATTTTTCTGTAGCTAAAATCAATTTTCTTTGTGTGTACCTATGTCCGTGTAAAATATTTAAGTACCCTCGAATTGGAAACACTGTTCCCCAAAAGACAATTATATTAGTTTGGGATTCAGAGTCTTAACTATCTTTGTTGTAAACCAATTATGTTCAATAAAGAAATTTGATTTGATTTGATTTGAAATAAATTCAAACTGACAACTATGTTAGGCTGACGAAAAGCCTAACAAAATCCGGACACGTTAATATCTGGCCGAGCAAGACCGTATAAAGCCAAAAATGTCACGTGGCAACTCAAGTTGCAGTGTCATAATCGTCGGTGAAACGTGGAGACTTGACTTACACTTGACAGTCCATTCTCAGACTACAACTGTAATTATTTTGCTTCCCTTCTCATTTTGCACTTAATCCCTTTACAATATAATATAGCCATTATTTTCCCAATATTCATGTAGATTACAAATATGACTTAGTTGTGTGTACATTATACATTATGTATGGGTTGTAATGAAATTAATACATCTTATTAAAAAACAAACAACAGTGCATTCACGCACTAACACAACAAATCATTTTCATTTCACTTTTATAGATTTTCAGTTTTATTGGGATGTCCATTTCCGGACAAAGGCCTCTTTCATCTAATCTGGCACCAAGTGTCTCTGTCCTTAGCCAGTCTCGTCCAGGTGTTGCCTACTGTCGCCTCGACTTAATCCCTTTATGCTTCTTAAAATAATTTGGCTAGAAAACAAAGCCTGTATCTACAACAACCTCTTAATTGAACCAAATTTAATCACAATCGCTGAATAATTCACACTTTTGCCCTAATTCCATATTCAATCAGGAATTAACCTAACAAAGCACCAACTCAATAGTCTCCCGTTGGCACAAATCCCATACTCTCATACTTAAGTAGGATTTATTAGGCAGATTAGCCCCCAAGTAAATCATTCTTGAAGTATTTAGTGCCATAAAATGACTGTGACCCTTACTTATGTATGAGGGATAGACTATTATAACGATGCTAGGACATAGCGCTCGGAGGCATCGTAAAGGTAAAAAAGTGTTTTTTTAGAACATTATTAGAGTGCTAAGGACTTTTTAAAGAAAAGTTCGAGCTTTTATTTTTGTAAATTACTTTAATATATAAGGTAGCATTAATTTATGCAGCCAAATTCATACTGGAGTTTTGGTAAGTGATCACCATCACGAATCTATAAATACTTTTATAACCTATAGGTTATTTCGCAAAATTAAATAATTCGGGCCTGGGCTTACGTTTGTAAGGAATCACACGGCATTTTCTAGTATCACGCGATCAAAAGTCTTACAAAAATTAAGCGTGTGAATGATGTGTCAGTGCTGCGTTTCGAGAGTTAGTTTTGTGTTGTGCAGTGCAGTGTAAAGCCGTGCAAAAAGGTGTATTGACCTTTTTTTCGTAAATAACTAAAATACTTTTAGCCGCTTTGGCCACGCCATCAAATTTGCAGAATACTAAATGTTCTAAAATGCATGTTGGAGTACATTTAAACAAATTCTCAGCAAACACCATCGAAAAATGAAAAAGTGCGTTGCTCATAGCTTAGGATATAACCGATGTCACCAGAGCACAAAATCTGTTTACAACCCGAAAGCACAACACGATCCACAGTTGTCTGATAGTTGGATTCCAGCGGCTCTAGAAGTAAAGCCGTTCGGGGCTCTCTCTTCTCGTCTTCGACAAACGACAAAAGGAACAAACTTACGTGAGTGAGCAGGATACCTGATATTTGTCTCTCTTACTTGTATACATTTGTCTCTTTCGTCGTTTGACGAAGACGAGACGAACGAGCCTCGAACGGTTGTGCTTCTAGACCCGCAGCACCTATACACAAAGAACACATTATTACATGATCCACAGCGCGAACAATGATAATTGTGAGTGGAAATAAATGACACTGAAAATGAGCAGAAAACGACATTCGATGGAGGGGTAGGCAGATCTTTAAAAAATATTTAATTACACAACAAAATCTGCAATTTGTGTTGTAATTATGCCCGAAGGTGAAACTACAGAGTGAAACGCCTGGAGGAAAGACAATGCAATATGGTGTAAGATTTAACGGAGACTTCCAGAAGTAATCATCATCATCATGAATTTAAGGGCTGTCGGTGAAGTCTTCTCCATTCACTTCTGCACTCCGCCTTCTCTTTAACTTCTTGATACGACACAACATTTACTTTTTCTTTCACTTGATCCATGAATGTTCTCCTAGGCCTTCCTCTCTATCTTTTTCCCTCACTTTTCCCAAAAGTAATATGAGTAAATATTTCCAAAACATTGGTATTTTAAGGATGCCCAGAACAAAGAGTCAAAGAAGCAAACGAATACGAACTCATACACGACCCAGGAACACATTCTTTCGTTAAATATTGATATCGTGATAAATAAATAAATATTAATTTATAGTTGATGCTTGTGATTGTTGGCACTTGGTTCTGAAAATGTAATTAAATAAGTATTGCAGTTAAGCCCTTGAGAATGCTGAATAGCGAAACCGGTTGGGTATAATATTTAATATAAGTATATTGTGTTATAAATAAACATAATGTAAATATTAATTATAAATCTTTTTTATATTTTTATATGAACACCAACCGTAGGAAAAGCAATGGTAATGCAAACTGTTGTAGATATTTATGCAGTACAATTTTACAAGTCCACAAACTTTACCGTTCAACTTTTCAAGTCTACTACATTGCAATGCCGTATACAATATACGGTCAACTGCAACCTGACAGATCACCAATTCGAACAAAGGAAATTAGAGTCACAAGACAACTATGTCAACTGACTGATGTTAAATTAAAAATCGCCATCAAGTCAAACATTTCATATTGTATACAATAATACAATATGTATTGCTGTATACAGCAAGCAATTATCCAATAACAAAAATCAAAATCAAAACTGTATTTATTGTAATGCTAATTCAAAATTAGCATATTTTAATACTGTACGATTCCTCTAAAGGCTTAAAATTAATTAAAATGTAAACTTACTTTGTTAAAGGTAATAAAGGACAATATGAGACGGGTTAACTAAGATACATTTTTTTCTCGTGACATAATTCCTGCAGTCTTATATTTTTTTATGCCTTTTAGGTATGTACCTATATGATTTTGTATCGTATGTTTTATTTTAAAAAAAGGAATGTTTGCTAAGTAAGCAATACTAATCGAATGGTGCGGGTGGTTAGGCATTATGTAAAATAATATTTTTGTTCCTATATTTCTCTATTTTATGCAGGTGTATAACTTTATTACATTTTAGTAGCCCAACCTTAATATTTTTTGTATGTATTTCCCGTTTTTATTTATGAACTTATTTCTTCATTGCATTATGTATATATAATATTTTTATTCCTAGATTCCTCTATTTTATGCAGATGTATATTTTATTTCCCGTATTATTATATATTTTTTTATATTCTTAAGATATATTATATTGTTAAAATTAACTTTGACTTGTAGAAAGTATACTTTATGTATCTATTTTGCAAAAATAAATATTTTGATTTTGAGTATTCTTTAGATGACAAAGTGCGTAGCTGACTTGAATGCTCTAAATTACTTCCAGTAATCAGTAATCAGTAATCAGTAATTCTTTATACAGAGATTCTTTATCAGTAATTTTTTATAATAACAGAGAATGTTACATGAGGCATGTCAAACATTACACCATAAAAGATTCACAATATCTTATTGATAAAATAAATAATTTATATAATACAAATAAAACATTAGGTACATATAAAACTTATGTCATTGAAAAACAAATTGTCAGGTATGTATGATTATCATTTTATGACATATACCTTCGTATTATAGACAAAATTATAAAAATTGTATTATACCTACAGAGAGAATGAACACTTATCAAACTGCTTGGTCAGGTACTCATTTACAGAATAAAATGGATTTCATTCGAAAAAATATTTTAATTTCATTTTAAAATCAACCAGAGGAAGTCTAGTTATTTCTAGTGGCAATTTATTGTACATATTAACCTTATTAAACAATCCTTGTTTTTGCGTTTTCGATAGTCTTGTTTTTGGTAAAACGATTTTCTCTTTGTTACGGGTGTCATAGTTGTGTCGGTTCATATATTTAGGTAAATTATGTTTGTTATTATGAATTTCTATTAATGATTTATACAAGTATAGTGATATTACCGTCATAATTTTGTTTAATTTAAAATATTCTCTTGCTGAAGAGCGTCTGTGAAGTCCATTTAAAATTCTGATGGAGCGCTTCTGGCTGAACAAGATTTTCTTGATCTCCGCAGCATTTCCCCATACCGTTATGGCATAATTCAACATTGACTGTCTGTAAGCATAATATACACTCCTAAGGGTAGTTTTATTTACTAACGGTTTAAGCTTCAACAGAGCATAGTTTGCGCTGGACAATTTTTTTCGTAGTTTCTCTATGTGAAGTGAATGGGCCAATGTGTGATCTATAGCGTACCCAAGAAATGGGTACACTATAGATCACACATTGGCCATTCCACACCAAGTATGACGACTAATTGATGACGTCAATATCTTTGTTGGGTCCAAAAATTCCAAAATATGAGTATCATTTACAAATTAAAAATATAATTAGAAAAATAGATAGGTAGATTTCCTTTTTTAGGGTTCCGTAGTCCGACAAGGAACCCTTATAGTTTCGCCATGTCTGTCTGTCCGTCTGTCCGCGGCTTAGCGCAGAGACTGTTAGTACTAGAAAGCTGTAATTGCATGGATATAAATATTAATCACGCCGATAAAATGGTAAAATAAAATGTTGGTTTTTTTTAAGGATACCTCTCATACACGTAAACTGGGGAAGATTTTTTTTTCTCGTCTATCCCATAGTGTGGGGTATCGTTGGATAGGCAGAAGTAGTATATATAATGAATTTAGAAGGAAAACTATCACAACTATGTAGGCTTCACAGGTTTACGAGAACAGGTCGCGCCAAACTTTTGGTCCCATATAATGTATGGGACCAGAAGTTTGGCGCGGTCTGTATTAGTAGACCAACTTATATATGCACCGGGCAACTACAGAACCCTACATTGTGCGACACGTACTTGGCCGGTTTTTTCATTTCTTTTTAATACTCGTTGACACCATGTCATTTGTATTTGCCATTGTAAATATGTCAATAAATTATTATATCAATTGATGCCGGGCCCGGTGGGGCCCGAAATATATCTTGAATTTTTTTTTCTTTTGAGTTCTAATATAATATAATAAAAAAAACAAAAAATATAATTAGCTAATACAAGCTCGTCTTAGATAAATCCTTAGCTACAAACACTTTTTTTTCAACACTGACACCTCATGTGATAAATTTTTATTTGATTCGATTAATATAATATAAAATAAATAAGTTATTAACTTAATATTTTTTTATATGATAATATATTAAATAAACTATTATTGGCTCTATTAACTTTAATTGTATATATTTTTGGTATTCACATTAACATAATCATAAGCTATTTCTGTTCCTAATAATAATTTGTAATTGAGTTCTTTGCGAGCAGTAACGTATTTATTTTAGTATTGATGTAATTTGAATCTAGAAACTTAAACCAATTTGTCCCAACATTAAAATAACAATCAACAATTTTAATAGATGACAAACTTGGCATACGTTTACAAAACTTGTTACCATTTCGCTTCGCTCTACTTCACTTCAGGCATGCATCCAGAATTTGGTTAAAGGGAGATATAAAAAATAACTTGGCCAAAAGTGTGTCAGACTCGCGCACAAAGGGTTTTGTACAGAATATGGGCACGCAACCATAAACAAATTATACGCCATAGTAACATTTAGGCATCAGAAAACAACGCGCTTGTCAAACAATGCGGCACCCTGTGAGTATGGAGTCCTAATATTTTATATTTTAGTTCGGAGTAATTTAGAAGCCATATTAACACGTATTTTGTGAAAAATTCAACTGGCTACATATTACGGTTCAAGCTGCAGACCTCTGTGACAGACTGACAGCGGAAGCCTAGTAATAGGGTCACGTTTAGCACCCTTCGGGTACAGAACTCTAAAAGATCGCCATCAATTCCCATTAAAAATTACACGCGCTCTATAAGGATAAATCTTCTCACTCAAGGAAAATAATCTGTTTTTTCTCTAACTAATGAAAAAAAATAGAGTCAAAGTGGATTACCGAGTAACAGGTACTTTAAGTATGGTTATAATAGTTGAAAGAAATAGTACTTTACTGCCCCTCCCCTGAATACCATCTGAAAACGTACCCCGCTTCGTTCCACCCCTTCTAAAATGTCATACCAAAGCGGAAGCAATAAGTAACTCGAATCGGGAACTCTCAGAACTTTGTTGTCTCTGCAACATACATCACTTGAGTATTAATTAGAATTCTACTTGAACCGTACAAAGTTTGGAACATTCCACGTTTCGATATACGAAATATGTTTTTGTATAAACAACAATGTTAGCCGAAGTTTATTCAGACAAATCTCGCAATCTGTTTCAATCGTGCAGCGTGGCAAGTTCATAACATCGGGCAGGGTTGGATGTGCTATTTTTACATTTTTTTATCGAAAAAGCGAAGATACATACTTACTAAGTTTAATAGACTACTAAAATAGTAAACTACTTATATGTCTATCCAGTTCACGGCATTCTTGGCCATAATAAAATCATTCATTAATTATGCCAATGATGCTAAAATGATAGGCAGTTATATTTCGCGTGCGGTCTTGAGATCGACGACGTTAGGAAGTTACGTGACTTTTGCTAAGTGAATATTTTGTTTTGTACGCATACTTATAATATCTGAAGCAGACAATGCGATGTCTAGAGTATACTGATTTAGATTCGTAAAACCTATGAAGAGATCTTCCAGTGGATCATGTAATTAAAGGCGAGTGTCAGTCCGATTCAGAAGTAGAAGGTGATGGCTCTGAGCGTCAACTCACTGAAAATGAAAACAACAATGAACATTCATTTTCTGACAACAATTTTCCACTGGCATGGCCGTAAGAACCGGTTTCGTTGATCACCCCGTAGTTGAAGGTAAAGGACTATATGCAGCATAACATCACTCAGCAGGCACCTGGTCTCAAACCAAACATTTTAGGTATTCTACCGTAGACCAGAAGACCTTATAAAGCCTCATCTGGAATGCCAAACTACGGTTTGCAAAGGGAAATTAAGTGCACTATGCGTCGAATCGCTAAGAATAGACTAAAAACCCAGCACATGTAAGACTAAAAATTCTGAAAATTTTGGAAAACGCAATACATGTTCGTCCTGTTACCCTAAAAGAAACGAAAAACAGCTTATACTCCTATTGTTTTTAGGATATTTGCAACGAATGCAGCCAAAAATGTGCTTTGTTTGTCGCCGCAAGTTGTGAAAGTTTATGGGTTGTGATTTTATAATCGTGCCAAAACCAAAATTACATATGTGAGAGATTATAATATCAGAGTTATCGTAGAAAAGTAGAAACTATTATGTTACCTATAGTGTAATTTCCTATTCAGATCTCGGATTTTCAAAGTTCCCAGGGTTGATCCTTAAATTTTTATATTTACGTTTATTGTTAATTGTTAATACTTTTGCATATTTTAATAACTTTTTAAGAATACAAATAGAATGAAAATAAGTATAAATAATTAACTTCCTTGTCTTTATTATAGAGTTTATAAATAGGATATACTTAATAAAATAACATTTAAATTGAGTGTGAGATATATTTCGGGCTATCTCCCGTGCCCGGCATCAGTCTTATCCTATATATAAACTCTATAAAAATATAATGACAATACAGATGTGATTTTAATTGAATGAACAATTTTGAATAATGTTCAATATGGAAAATACGCAAATGGTCTCCAGGACCGACGTCAGGTGGTAGTATAACTGAAAAACACGTCAGGTGGCCAACGGTTTAAGAAACCATGGAACATGTTGTGTGTGAAGAAAGTCTTCATTCATACCTTCTCCACCATTATTCCTACCTCAACCCGTTCTAGTACTCTGTCAGACATATTAATCTATTGCAAAGTTTGCATTGGACATTTTATTGCTGACATGGCGCCTTCTAGTCGATCTCATACGAAGCTGTCCTTGTTACAGCTGTGTATCTTTTTACAGTTGTTTTGAGGGTCCGTATAAGGCTAGATGCACAACTTCAAATGAGCATATCACAATGTGTAACCGAGTTAATCGGCTTAGTAAAAATAATATAAAAAGTAAACTATAAGTCTGATAGACTCATTTTAGAAAAAACGAAAATTATTTAAGTTCGCTTGAACTCTCTCTCTATCTCTCAGGGATTCAGGTGATGACTATATGTTAATGTGTTATAATAATGTATTGACGGAACCGGCACACAGTGTACGGCGTACGGCTAAAAAAAAGCTTTTGTTTATTTTTAGTTTCTAAGAATTTTCTAAACATAATTGGGCATATAGAGAGGATGAATGAAGGTAGAGTGACTAAAGAAATTTATGCTGCACAAGTGAAAGGTAAAGCTCGACTAAGCTACCCGGACGCATGCCGGCCCAATAGGCGACTATAGGTTGATGGATGTAGTGTAGAGGAAGCAAAAGTAGTGTATCAGGATCATAGCAGATATAAATCTGTAGTATTAGCCTACCCGTCTGATAGCCGTTCATAAAATAACACTTTCGTCAGGTTCCGACACCGAAAGCAGGATAGCGTATACAATTTTCATAGCGTGCGAGAAAGATGGCATTATAAGAACCCGTGTTTATGAACGCAACTCTGAGACACAGGCGTGGATATACGGATACATGAATGTTAATAAGGTTTTATTTTTGCGTTTCTGTTGCGAAATTCCAAATTGAACTTAAAAAGCGTCCTCAATAAAAAACGTTTTCTCTATAAGCATACCTACATTTATGAACCGTAAAATCTTAATTAGTAATTCAAGACAACCTTGCACCAAGATTGAGTTTTTATGTACAAAGTGTAAGTTAAACGAATTGGTTTTATTGCCGAATTACTTTATATTACCACCTGGGGCTAGGGAACATTCCGCTGATGAGTTCATATTTGCACTATTACGGTTGATGTTCTGACCATAACTATTTGTGGGCGTAGTTTATGTGGCGGATAATTTTTCGCTTTTATGTTAGGAACGTAACACGTAAAGACGTTTTTCATGGTTCATCTTAATTTTGTAAAAATTCTCGAGCTCTTAGCGATAAGACTGCTTTTTCTGTTTAAGCGTTCATTTAAAAAAGTTAGAATCTGAAGGATAAAAAAAGCTTCTTGGTCTGTCTGTAGATATTTTTTAAACTATTGTATGATCAGCTACACAGGTATCACTAAGAAATAAATACCAAATCAAAAAGTATGTTATTGCCCCGTTTTAAAACTAGATTCCATAATTTTTATTACCAGTGCCGGCGTTAGAGGGACTGACACCCTGGGCAAGAATATTTTGGCGCCCACTTAAGGAAATCAAAATCGAGTGTTTCTCGAAGCTTTTCTTGAAATTGAATTGAAATGCGATGTTTTAGGAATAACGGAACATTGGTTAACAAATGACGAACTAAAATCCACTAGCTTAGTTAATTTTACATTGTTATCAAAATATTGTCGCCCGTGTATAGAACATGGGGGGAGTTGTATTTATTTAAAAAATGGCTCAAAAGCCGTCTCTTTGGATGAACTCTGTGCAATATCGGTTGAGCAGGTATGTGAAATATCAGCGATTCAACTATGTGACATTAATTTAATTGTAGTATGTATTTGCCGCTCAAATCTTACCCACTATAATGACTTCCTTCCCGTTTTAGAAGGCTTGCTGAATAAAATTGCCGAACATTATGCAAATAGTAGTTCAGTCCTTATAGGCTATTTTAACATATATGTCTTAGTTAAGTCGACTCATCATACAAAACTTAAAGACATTCTTAACTCACACAATTTGTGCAATCTTGTTGACTTTCCGACTAGGATACAAGATGATTCTATCACTTCGTTGGACCACTTCTACACGAACATTGACACGAGCCTCGTGACAACGGAGCCGGTACGAACGTACCTCAGCGACCACTTCGCGGTCCGCGGTGTCGTGACGTGCGAGCTACCGTCTCCTCCGTGTGGAACCATCTCAATGCGGAATTTCTCCCGATCTAATAAATTGAACTTTGTGGCATCGGTGAATAGCTTTGACTGGCTGACTTTTTGTACCGCACCAATAGTAAATGTGAATTACTTTGCGTCTAGAATTATTAATATTATTACATATAATTATGACACTTGTTTCCCATACCGGCGTAAGCCTGTAAAAAATAAAGAAAACCGTTGGGTGAATGAAAAAGCGCGTAATCTTACGCGATTTCTATTTGACTTGCTAAACATTGACACAATATATTTGGACGAACCGTCTATCACTATGATTCAACAGATAATACGTAACATCGGTGAGAAATATGACGCTGTACTAAAGAAGGAACGCACATCTTTCTTTTCTAAAAAAAATTCCTCAAGTTACAACATAAGTAAAAAAATGTGGAGCGTAGTTAATGAGGAACTTGGCCGTACATCTCGATCAGCACCTGACCTTACCGACTTGATCAAGAAAACTGATGGCACCAAGTACAACTCAAAGCTTGACCTTCTGAACGCAATGAACATTGCATGCAGTGCACCGCGAGCGGACAGTGCGCGTGTCACTGCAGCTCTGTGCAGCGCGATTGCACCCGCTGATCGATCACTGCGACTGGTACCGTTCACACAGCGTGAGGTCCATCATATCATCACGAAGAGGATACCACACAAGCAGAGCAAAGACATATATGGCATATCGTGTGATCTATTAAACACTTTAGCTGACTGTCTTGCTACGCCTCTATCCCTTCTCTATAATAAGTGCCTGAAAAGGGGAATCTATCCAAAAACCCTTAAAAAGGTAAAAGTTTCTCCAATACACAAGGGTAAAGGGAAGAAGGAAGACATTGATGCTTAAAGATCTGTTGCCATCATTCCTGCACCCACCAAAGTTTTTGAAAATGGCTTAAGCTCTCGAATTACAGGATTTCTGAACTCTACGGCAGCCCTCAGTGACCAACAGTATGCGTACAGGGAAGGACGGTCTACGAATTCTATCGCCCGTGAGGTTGTTTGGAGCATATATAAGAGCAAGGGAAGCAAGTAGCGTTGATATCATGCGATTTATCGAAAGCATTCGATGTTGCAGATCATGATATCATAGCAACTAAATTACAACACTATGGAATCAGAGGACCACCACTGGCTTTACTAATCGACTTTATGACCAACAGAGCTCAAGCAGTGGTTGGCGAGAACGGTACAATTAAGTCAAATGAAATGAAAACATATATTGGCGTTGCCCACGGATCCTCTCTATCAAACATTATGTTCTCGTTATTGTTAAATGATCTACCTGGTTCCATAAATGGTGCTGAAATCACTATGTTCGCCGATGACGTTGAAGCAATAGTCACTGGTAAAACAGTCGATAAGCTGGAGTTGCACCTGTGTGACGTTGCTAAGCAACTGGCTAAATGGTTCCATATTAATGGCCTTGTTCTGAATTCCAAGAAAACAAATTTGATGCACTTCAACCTGGCTGGACGTCCCTATCGTTCACTGAACGTAAAAATTAACGAAGACATCCTGTGTCAAATATCTACCACCTGTTTCTTGGGATTCAGACTTGATTTCGCACTATTGTTGGACGTTCACATTGAGTGGCTATGCAAAAGACTGGGAAGTGCATGCTTCGCCCTCTCTCGCTTAGCAGCCACTCTGCCTCGGGACGTTGTACGTACGGCATACTTTGCTACTATTCAGTCCCTTCTGTGCTACGGACTTGAGTTGTGGGGAAGAACAGCGGACTGGCACAGAGTTTTCGTCATGCAGAAACGAGCGGTGCGGACGATAGCCCGCATCAAGTATGACGACACAGCACGACCACATTTTGTTGAGCTAGGTATACTGACGTTGCCCTGCTTGTATATACTCCAAGTCGCGTTATTTATGAGGCAAAACCTCCACAAATTTGACAGGAGATGCAAACGTACTAGGGGCCGTGACAAGCTCCGATCAGTTTCTCGTAGGCTTACGAAGAGCGCTCGATCGGTGTACGTATGTGGTCCAACTATTTATAGCCGACTTCCAGATGACATTATAAAAATCGAATCGTTTTCCCTCTTTAAATGTAAGTTGAAGAAATGGCTCATTCAGCAGGCATTTTATTCAGTTGATGATTTTTTTAAATAAAGTGGAAACTTATTGACTTTTTTTGTTATTATATCTTCTATCAGAATTAGACGATGTGATGACATTAAGAATATTACAAATATTTTTTCATTTTATTTTTTGTATTATATGACATTATGATTTTACATTTCATACACTGTGTATGACAAATTTGCTTAGATAAATTACTGTGTGACTAGTTATTTAACTTAATTCAATTTTAATTTAATAATTATTGTTTTACTCCATTTTTTTGTTATTTAATAACAACATGACATGTAACTGACCGTTATGAATAAAGTTCTGTATTCTGTATGTAAGGAATAAAATAACATAATTTTCTTGTGAAAACCTTATAATGATTTTTTGCGAATTGCCATAAAATGCATTATTACATACTTAAAGAATAAATATTAAGATCCACAACTTCTTACCCCGGCGATATCCTTATATAAGGTGACTTTAATTAATGCAGCCAAACTCTTACTGAAGACTCGGTAAGTGCTCATTAACAAGGTTCGATGACACTTTGTGAAATTCGTAAATTATTCTTTTCGTGTTCCTTACAAACGCAAGCCCAGCCCCGAGTCAATTACTATGGGACGTCAACATTTTATTATGCGTAATTAGCAAAAAGTGTTATCGATCCGTGTTACTGATCACTTATCAAGCCTCCAGTATAAGCTTGGCTGCATAAATTAAAGTCACCTTATATTAAATTAAAATGTCATACTTATTGTTTAAGTAAATGTTACATAGCAGTTTATTCACTCCTTGTTGAAAATTACCAATAAAAATAAACTAACCAAAAAAGAAAAGTGTTTTCATTTACTTCTCATTAAATTCGGTGATTAACTCAACCGCTAGAATAATGTTAATAATATTGGTTAATTCACGTGCACACCGTCATAAATGTACTTGCAAATTAATAATTTAATAATGAATAAGAAGATGGAGAATAAAAATTAATAAGTTATTAATTTATACAGTTCACACGCATCATATTATACACTTACTACACGTTTAATAGGTGGTAGAGCTGATGCCGGGCTCCACTGTGGAGGTACCACCATCTTACTCGCAAACCTCCCGAAGTTATTCGGGGGAGAGTAAGAGAACAGCCCTCAGGTAAAACCAGGCGGCCCACCATTGCTTGGGTTTCGACCTGGACTATCGACGGAATCTGCAGTGCTCTGCCTAAAGAACACAGTCGAGTACTACACTGAGAGGAAGACACCCGTATACGCGTGCTTTTTGGACCTATCGAAGGCCTTCGACTTGGTGTCTTACGACATACTCTGGAAAAAGCTTGCAGAGGACTCTGACTTGCCTCCAGAACTAATCCAGCTTTTTAAGATCTGGTATGACAACCAGACAAATGTAGTTAGATGGACGAATGGTTTGTCTGAAGTGTATAGGTTGGAATGCGGGGTGAGACAGGGGGGTTTGACTTCACCAAAGCTTTTCAATCTGTACATGAATCAGCTGATTATTGGGCTCAGTAGCTCCGGGATTGGGTGTTCCATTGACAGTAGTCCTGTGAACAATATAAGCTATGCAGATGATATGGTGCTGCTGAGCCCCTCAATCAGCGGCCTTAGTAAAATGATAAAGATGTGTGAATCTTACGCGATGGCTCATGGGCTTAGGTACAATGCTGAAAAGAGCAAACTTCTGGTCTTCAAGGCGGGAAACAAAACATATGACACGCCTCCTGTCTCTCTTTGTGGCACTCCCCTTGCCAGAGTCAAGCAATTTAAGTACCTGGGTCACTGGGTCAACGAAGAACTATCTGATGATGTAGATATAGAGAGGGAACGCAGGGCGTTGGCGGTGAGGTGTAACATGTTGGTACGTAGGTTTGCGCGATGCACAAAAAACGTCAAGATAACCTTATTTAAGGCATTTTGCCAATCTTTTTATACCTGCAGCCTGTGGATCAACTTTACACAAAAATCTTACAGCGCCCTGCGTGTCCAATATAACAATGCATTCAGGATGCTGTTGGGATTGCCTCGATTCTGCAGTGCTTCGGGGATGTTCACTGAATCTTATACAGACGGCTTTCATGCGATAATTCGTAAGAGGGTGGCATCCCTGTTGTGCAGGGTTAGGGATAGCTCTAACAGCCTCCTGAAAGTGTTTGCCGAGAGGACGAGCGGTCCCATCTTGCGTCACTGGGTGTCATTGCATACCACTTCGACAGGCAGTGGCACAAGATTCAGTTAGATTAAGTTAAATTAATTACACCATTATTGTAATACTAATATAGTTTTTAAGACCTTGTTACTAACACTATGGGCACTGCCTGAAATAAAGATTACATTATTATTATTATTATTATTGCCTGGGACCGATGGATGGCGGTATATCCATCCCCAATTGTCAGGCCTTATATAAAACAGACTGGCGACGGGCAGCGGCGTCACTGGTGCAAGGGTTCCCGCACCGTCTCACCTTGCACCAGTGTCGCCGCTGCCCGTCACCGGTCTGTTATATTAGGCCCGGCAATTGGGGATGGATCCCATCGGTCCCAGGCAATGGTGGGCCGCCTGGTTTTGCCTGAGAGCTGTTCTCTTACTCTCCCCCGAATAACTTCGGGAGGATTTGCGAGTAAGATGGTCCACAGTCGAGCCCGGCATCAGCTCTACCACCTAGAATAATATTTATAGTGTAATATTTATTATATTATATTTTTAACATTAGAAGTTTTTAAATTATAACGACACATTTTAACAAAGAATATTTTTAATTTATTCATTATTTAAAAATAAGTTAATTCATTAATGTGTATTCAAGGAAATAAGTAGTCAACAAAACGGTGTAAGTAGAAACAACCGAAATAATCTCAAGAAACACCAAGTCACGGTGACTCGCCTCACTAATTTCCCGTGGACTTATCACCATTTTCCACCACACCGGGCTCCAGGATAATTACTGGATTTCATGAATAATTACATTTAGGATTTATTTCAGCTCTGTCCATTCGTGTTTGCTCGAATTCTTGTTAAATATTAACGAAAGCGCGCTTTATTAAGTTTTACTTGAGAAAAGGGCTGTAAATAAATGTTTCGTTTAGACCTTCATCGCTTTTTACCCGACTTCTAAAAAGGAGGAGGCTCTCAATTTGTGTATTTTTTGGATATGTTACTCCATAACTCTGTCATTTCTTAACAAACTTGGAATATTTTTTTTGTTTGGATGGGTTTGCTTCCAGATAGATTCCGTTTTAGTTTAGTCGTGATCTGATGATGATTTTCAGAGATAGGTAGTGGAAATTCTTAACGGATGACAGCATATCGCTCGATAGTGAGCCAAACGCTTTTACCAGGATGCTGATAACAGCATCAAACTTAAAAAATGTTATTTTTGACGTTGTGATTTTCATTTGTGGCACGGAACTCTTGACAACTTTTTGTAGGCGCGTGAGTCATGTTGTTCACGAGTTAGAAGTGGCGCAGTAATTGCTCTCCGCTGGTTGGTTTAGGGCTTTAAGCACGACAATATGCTAATGAGAAATCGCGTGTCCGAGCGAGGCCGTCGCTATTCCGCTGATTCTTTGATCATCGATCTTGGAGCTTGCCACGGATATTTTGCCAAGCAATTTTCTTTGTTAAATTGGCAATATAAGGAAGACAAGGTTATTTTCTTGGAAGATTTTGGCGGGACGGTGTCTGGAAGGACAGAAGGGTTTTTATTTTTAAGGAAGATCGTTTGATCTTCTGATGGATGGGCGCTAAGCCTGTTTGTTTCAGAGTGGAGCGTGAATCGTTCGTCCTAAGTTTGATGGGGTAAACTTGAACTGGAGTCCCTGGAGCTCGTCAATTGGACGGCTGGTAGAAGTTCCTGCTTATCGCTGGCCGCAGTGCTGTACCATGCATGACCTTAGGTGCAGAAGTCTACGCGCCGAGTCAAGGTCAGAGGTGTTTTCTCGAGTTTGATTTTGAGGACCGGGCTATTTTGACATGCAGTTTCAAGCTTAAGTAATGTCCCGTTTTCCTTAAAGTATTTAACAATTTGATGGTATAGGTAGGTAATTGATAAATCCAAGTTCAAAATGTGTTGATGAAAATAGTTAATTATGTGGGGGTATTTGTGTCTTTTGCCATTTACCGTTACCTCATAACCATAACCCAAGTAAAATCAATTTATTATTATACCAGAATGGATTCAGAATAGAACTCACGAGGCATCCCTCAGCTGGTGTGAACAGGGAATAAACCTAATTATTCCCGGTAATTTGTTTAAATGTAAGGTGAATTATTTGTTGTAAATTTCGTATTTAATGTGTAAACAATTAAAAAATCTCAGTTTAAATTAATAAGGTCTGGGGTGGACAAACGTTTCTCTAATTTGTGTTACTCATACAATTCCATCTGTCTTGGTTTTGTTGGGAAAGGCTAAGGTTATTAGAACGTCACAGATAGTAATCCCATTCTATGTTACTTATTCTGTTTAGTTTCCTCAAGTAACTGAATTGCTTTTTTTTGCTCCAAATGCTAATTAAATTAAATTATTGAGAAAAATAAATAAGACACGATCTTGCTAAATTTCTTGCCCTTCTTCTTAGCAAGATTAACCGAATGGGCGGATTTGGGAATTGTATCTACTTATAGTTAATTTATCTATTAACTTATTTATTCATTGCATTATGTAGGTATATGCAATATTTTTATTTTTTAATGTTCGTATATATTTGGTTAGGCATTATATTTATTTATGGTCTATTCAGTTTATTTATCAACTTATTTATTGATTGCATTATGTATAATAATATTATTTTTCTAATTAGTCTTTATTTTATGCATGTGTATAACTGTAGTAGCCCAACTTAAATAAATATAGTTTTTTTTATATATTTCCCGTATCATATTTGTTTCATCATAAAATATTATTTTTATACAGATTAGATTTGACATGTAAAACGTATACTTTATGTATCTATTTTAGAAATAAACATTTTGAATCTTGAATCATAAACCTGTCCTTAATAAATAAATAAACATTTGAAGTCGGTTACTTTTTCTTTGTTAATAGTATATTAATAAACCGTCACGACATGAATACCCGCGGGGGTGTCACAGGTGTTCCCGAGTATGGATTGTGCTGAAATGTAAATCATAATCTACACTCTTACACCCATATTCACTGACAACTATAACATCCACGTGTGATCGCAATTAATCGAAATGTTATACTGATTTATTATTCGCACTTAGTGGAACTTGAAATGCATATTGAACGGGAAATTACTTGTTTTCATCGTTATTTATTTCAGCTCCATCTTAAATATGGTAATACACAAAATTTTCAAAGGTAAGTGGCAGATCTTCAAAACTTCTTATTAGATTTTTTTCCCGAAAATTTGTTATTTTTCCCGGGACTTGAAATAATCATGCAATTTTTTCTAAGATACAACTTTTTTCGCTTTGTATAATTCACATACATACTTTGATTCCTTGAACATGCCGTTAAAACTAGAAAATTGTTGATAGCCAGCAGCCATTATCCTTTGGTCATATTATTGTATATATTCTAAATTTAAAAAAACGGACTAGTCCGAGTTGGAATCCCCCACCGAGGGTTCCGAACAAATTTGTAGGTATATAATACATATTTTATGAAATTTAAGTAATTAAATTTTTAATGATTTAATTACAAATGTATAGTTTTCAGATTTTTCCCTATATTTTTAGTATAAGACGGTATTACTTGCCAAATTTCATAGTTCTGGGTCAACGGGAAACACTATATAAATTTTTATTCCCTTGAGAATTTCGAAATATACGTTTTTTGCGGCATAAACAGCCTTTTTTTACGTTTACTTAGAAGTTTGATTTTTTCACAGCTTCAAGGGACTGTAGACTTGAGTATATGGTTTTAATGTCAACTCAATACCTCCACACTTTTCCGAGATAAAGGGTCTTAACAGATATATACACGGACGGACGGACAGACGAACGGACGGTCAGACAGTAATCAGAGTAGATAGTAATCCTACAAGGGTTCCATTTTTTTTCCTTTTGTGGTATGGAACCCTAAAAAACAAATTATAAAATTAGGGTTCCGTGCTCAGAGAGCGCTGAATTGTTTGACAGGCACTATCATTTTAGCGCAATGTTTATTGTCGCCTGAAAGTAGCTATAATATTTATTGATATGTATAATTTGAGGGTTCCGTAACCGTATTGTGTGGTTTTACGGAACCCTTTGAGCGCGAGCCCGACTCGCGATTGGCCAAATTATTACACTAGTGCAATCACCACTGCAACCTGAAGCCGAGTAGTATAGCGCTCGTCTGCTAACCCAGAGGTCATGGGTTCAAGGCACATCAACGTCTTTGTCTATTTGTTCCCGAAGTATGGTGATGAGGTTCTCCACCCATTACGTTTAGGACGCAATAATCGTAAGTAAAAAGCGGGTGTACCAAATGTGGATTGTGACTTGCATTTCACAATCCATACTTGAGAACACCTCTGACACCCCGTCGGACGTTCATGTCGTGACGATATGTGTGTTCTAATCACTGATACTCCGAGAAACCGGTCAGGTTATATTAGGTTACAGTAGTATCACAGAAATAAGTTACATCGATGTACCTGCGCAGTATGCACTTTTTGAATGGCGCGAATTTTTACTGACCTGTTATAAGGCAGTACATTTGCGCGGGTAACCTCTTCATAGATCATTGGTACAATTTATTCGCGCAATTTTGGCGTTTGTCATGGCTTAGCGGAACATCAGCTGTCATTCGTACAAGGCGCTGAGATACGTGTTAGTGCACTTGAGGACAAAAAGAAGTGCGTCATTAGTCGATATATTTTCAAATGTCTTCGCTTAAAACAGTACGGCCTTTAAAATGTTAATCTAGGCAAATTGTATACTAGGAGAAATTAAATCAACCGACCAAATTCATACAGGAGACTCGGTTAGTCATCAGGAACAAGGTTTAATGACCCTCCAGGTGAATTTCGAAAAAAAAATTTTTTTCCCCGTTGTGCCTGCTCTAGGAATTGTACTTAAACTAGTCCAACCAGTAAGGGAACAAAAAAAATTAGTTTTCGAAATTGGCCAAATGGATCACTGAACCTAGTTCTTGATCACTAACCGAGTCTCCAGTATGAATTTGGTCAGTTGATTTAATTTCACTCTATATAATGTGAGTCAATTGATGCAAAATTAAGAAATATTTCCCTTATGTATAGTGCCTTAAGTAACACCCTACTTAACACCCTAAGGTAACATCGATTTATGTAATTATGATATAAAAACCTATCTACACATACCACACACACACAAAAACACCCTCTCTCACATAAACACATCCCCTCACCCAACATACAACACAGATACCCCAGCAAACATATTTCCTTAAATTATAGTTACAGTATTTTTTTTATTGAAAATAGCCTTTTCCCGCGGCACCGCCCGCGTTTATTCAATATTTGCCCCGTTTCCGGATTGGGCGTTATTTTATGAGCACCCGTTTAGTCTATGTGTTGAACAGGGTAACTACAAAGATACTTCAGAAAACCGTATCCAAATCCGTTGAGTGGTTCTCGAGTTAAAATGGAACATACATACAGACAGACAAACAAAAATTCTAAAAATCTAATAACCCATTTCATTAAAAAATTTCGCGAAAATATTTAATGCACAGACACGAATTTTTGGCATTTTATAAAAATTTTGATGATTTAATGCCTTGTAGTGCCAACATGGTGAATCTTTTTCATTGCCACGCAATGTACAGATTTCATAGGCGACATACACTGACGTCTCATTGTTTATGAGAGGGCAATGGCGAGATAGCATGAGTTCATCTGCTGTTATATTTTTATCCGTATACGTAGTGTAACAAGGTCGTTATTGAATTGGTGGGTTTCGGTTTTAATCATCGGTTTTAATTGGCATTCGTTGCCACCCTTCTGCGTCAACGAAGAATGCCGATGGAACTTATTTTTGTGGTTTACCTGTATACATTTGTGAGATTTTGTAAAATTAAGCCAATTAAAAGACATAACTTCTCCTGTTGTGGAATTGTATAATAAAATCGTATTGATTTGACAGCGAAAAACGTACGATTTCAATTATCAAACGGGAATATTTGCTTAGCCGAATAGCTGTTTGACAATCAAAATCGTACGTTTTAAACTGTCAAATAAATACGATTCTCTTAAACAATTGCATCTCGGATTATGTGCATTTAGACTACGACGTAGCAGGTCCACCTAGCGGAGGCGTAGCACTTTCTACGCCGTAGCAAAACATAAACAGTTTTATGAAATCCTAAGAAACAATTCTGTGTCTCCGGTAAATGATAAAGTTAACGTTGCTTGGTTATTTCTTGTGAAGCTTAGCGCGACTACTATTGCTAATGAGCATGATGCGTGCGTCTGTCTCTCGCGCGACTCGTCTCATACTGATCTCTCTGTCGTTCGAGGGGGAAGCAAGCTGATCCAATTTACCCAAATAAATAAATACAATTGTAATAAGAGAAGAATATTCAGGGTTTTTCATTTGCTATATTAATTATCTCCAATTTGACTAAGCTTCAATTTATTCTTTGCTTACTAATAAAGGGCCCATAATACCTCAATTCGCAGTCCTGCTCTAACGCTTCAGCATTTTAACTATCTATCTTACTCTAATCAGATGCCACGCACGCAAAAACATCAGTTATTTTGAAATCGCGGATACACTGATGGTTTTTTCATTTTTACGTTAAAGTCTGCAGCTGCTTTATAGTAATATGAGTTATATTGTGCAAATTTTCAGATCTAATTTCAAGTATTCATTGAATGATACCGGTTTATTGTACGGTTAGGAGGTAACTTTGTAATTTTTTTTCTATCGAGAAAATTTTATGCAATCAAATTTTCAAAACAGCATTGCCATAGCAATTCTTCTTCAACTTTACCATATATCAATTTCAGAGTGATCGTTGGAGTATTTCAAGCAAAATCTGACTAAATAAAAATCGTGAGTAGCCGTTCCAATAGCATTATGAACATGGAACTGTTTCCTTTGATAAAGCTAGGGGTTTTATTTTCCTAGGTTGAAAAATATAATAAAATATCAAATGCTTAAATAATACGAGTTGAGCTAAATCTTATTCGAAATCCCCCCGAAGTTATTCGGAGGAGAGTAAGAGAACAGCTCTCAGGCAAAATCAGGCGGCCCGGCCCACCTTTGCCTGGGACCTATGGATGGCGGTATATGCATCCCAAATTGTCGGGCCTTATATAAAACAGCCTGGTGACGGGCAGGGGCGTCACTGGTGCAAGGCTTTCAGCACCGCGCTCACCAACCCGCCTGCCCAGCGTGTGTGAGTATGGGCATTTCTTCCTCTCTTAGAAAGACCTATGTCCAACAGTGGACGAAACAGGCTGATGTATGGATCGATGGACACTAAATCAATCAACCGGTTTCACATTAAAGCATTTCCAGAAATAGTTACACTTACATGTCAAACGTTTAATGTACGCTTTTCATCGAAAACCAAACATGATAAATAATTCAACACTCAATTATACACGAAATGCTTTGAATTCATTCGCTACAGAGACTTTTTGGTCTGAATTTGTGTTAAGTTACATTTTCAATTGCTAAAATGAGTTTTTAACTTTGCCGTTTCGTCACTTTCTGATCTAAAAGCAAAACATGAGCTTTAGGGCGCTTTCAGACAAGCGGCGACTACCCGCATTACCACCGTTTCGACAGTTCTCTCCGCCAATTGGATTTCGTACGATAATTATCGTATTTGTACGATAATTTTTCAATGAGTACGATATAGGTACTATCCTAATTAAAGGATCGCGGTGAATCAGAGCTGTCGGTCTTACCTTGTAAGACTACAGCATATGCTGAGTCTTGACCCTTTTTTCTGCTGCGATACATGACTTATTTTAGTTTTAGTTACTATATTTTATTATTTTGTTTTAATTCTTTATGCCTGATTTTATGAATTTGTTTTATAATGTAATTGTGCTGTGTTGTGGCAGATGAATAAAAGAATATTCTTTTCTATTCTATTCTATTCATACGCTAAATACGATGATTTTTTATGTTGACAAGCTATTACCAAATAAGAATATTAAACAAGATTAATTTTAGCAAGTCAAAAACTCAGAACAGACTTCTTGTAACGCGAACTTTAGATGCAATCTTAGTTTCATACGAAACAATAAAAGAAGCAAAAGTGGCAACTGCACCGATTTTGAACCAAATGAAAGAAATGTTGAGAAGATGCAGTTTATTGACTTAGATGTTCATATCGATATTAATGTTCCATATATTTTGTTGAAATAAAGTTGCTGTGAAATTGTATCTTCTGTATTTTCGTATTCCTTTTAGCAACGAATTAAATTTCTTGGATTCGTTTTTGATGAAAACAAAATTTTACTGGTTCAGTGCAAACAACATCAAGGAAATTATCTGTCTACTCTTTACTGATCTGTGTTCTACTCGTTTTTGCTAAGTCGTACGCTCTTTTTTAATGCAATATTTTGAAAAAAATGTTCAACAATTTTTTAACTGTACGAATTCAACCCAGCAGCCGAACACGCCGACTGCCACCGGTTGAAGCAGACTGCCGTAAAGCAACGTCAAAATCGTGGCGCTGCGTGTAGTTACTATCCGTTTCAGATGCTATTATGATAGGACCTTGTCATACCTGATATCTCTGTGCGTTAGCAACGTTCACGGAAGTGTGTGAGTGAATGAGATGCACATAGTTTGCTAACGCACACTGACATCAGATATGACAAGGTCCTATCTTTATAGCATTTGAAACGGATAGTACATGCAGTCGCCGCTCGTCTGAAGGCAACTTTATGCTTAAAACGATTGCACACGAAACAAGTTAATGCACAGAGATAAATTCAAAATGTCAAACGTGAAAGCAAACTTTTTAGTAAACTAACAGACAGTTTGAAAGAGCAAATTTTGTAAAAACAGCAATAAAATGAAACGGGGATTAACAATATTAAACTTTGCTATAATCTAAATGATTGCAGACTTCAGGGTTGTGTCTACTGTACCAGTTAAACATCCGTATTACAGGAGAATTGTTAAAAACCTGCCGTCTTTAATGAATCAAACCCTTATACATATTTTAATTTGAAATTTACCAAATTATTGCCCTACAAAGCTGTAATACCTACTATTGTATATGTTGTGATTATATCGTAGAATCAATCATTTCATGATCTGCTCAAACATAATTAAATCTATAAAAACTAAAAGGATCGCTTCGCTTCGCTAGGCTCCCAAATCTCAAATTTGACTCTTTTTGGAAGTCTTTCGTAAATTTCTTATTTTATACTTTGCGATATTGTTGATCAGATCATGAAATGATAAATTCTACGATATAGCCACCACATATACTGTCATCGTAAAGTTTCCATTAGGTAGTTTATGTTAAATAGAATTTAAATTTTTGTAAATTGTTCAACTATATTATGGCTCTTGGACTTTACAAAAACCTACAATATTCAAAAAAGCTAGTCTTGTCAGAAGAGTTTTTATTGTTTTGACTAAGGTAAAGTCCTCCTTTTCCGTGGTATTTTCACAAAATTTCGAAAGGATGTAAAATATTAGGTACATAGCATGACATTTTTTTAATTAATTTATTTTAATTTTATTGTTTTTTAGATATTTGGTTATTCTAAGTATCATTTATTTTGTTTTATGCTTGAAAGAAGATGTATTGCTAAATGTAGATGCTTGTCGGGCTGATAGGCTTTGCAGCCCACACGATAAGAAGAAGAAGAAGAAGAAGAATAGAAAAGGGAAAGCTTCGGTGGTTTTGGCAAAAAAGAGAATATGAATAAAATTAGAATGACAAAAGAAATTTATTTAAGTGGAAGTAAAACCTAAACTGGACCAGCTCAAAAGGACGTAAGCCAATCAAATTGGTAACATAAATATTAAAGATGGGCAAAGTTAAACAAAGTAACCCGGAATAGAAGACCTTGTAAGACTAGATTGATGGATTTGGAAGAAACGAAAGAAGTGTGTAGCAGGTCGAAATCTGTAGACTCTGCCTACCGCTCCGGGAGACAGGCATGAACATATTATTATGGTTTTAGTTTCAACTCGATACCTCCATGCGTTCCCAAGATAAAGGGTCTAGACGGACAAACGGACGGACGGACAGACAGACGGACAACAGAGTGGCCTATAAGGGCTCCGTTTTTTCCTCTTGAGGTACGAAACCTTAACAAGTGCTTGTCATGGTGATAGAAATTGAACCCGATGGGTCTAGTGACTGAACTACCCTTGACTTTTACACGCTATTTGCTTGATAACTTTGTTTCCTCCATCACGACAAACTTTTACAGACAAAAAGCAATGTAAACTACATTTTATTGCTCGTATAAGCAGAACTGAAGAACAGATTTAATAATAAAGGAATAAGAGACAATTTCCCTTGTACAACGAACATAAAAGTATAGCACAATAAAAGTTACGAGAGAGGACGTGTTTATGAACTTATATGAAAGTTTCTTGCTTTTATTAGCTGCTTTATGAGGAAATATGAAAATAAGTGTGGAGTCAGCTTGACAATATGAAGTGAGTTCCAAATGGTAGCTTGGTTAGACCGAATGAAGGAGGTTCCCAATTCGACGCGTTTGTATGAATGTCGTTTATATTTTGTAAAATACAACTTAATTTTTCGATAAAAGTTTGTCAATTTCAGTATTTGTAAACATTTTAGAGTGCTTAACAGATCGATTAGAAACAAATTTCTAGTAAGACGGAAAAAATAAAAAATATCTAAAAGCGATGGCTTTAAAACTTATCTCTTCATTATGCTTATTCTAAGGCTAGTTAAGTCGAACCTAACAATCATTTACACAGAGACTATTTTGAAAACTACGCGGGATCATGATAACTTGACTGTACAAAAAACTTAACTTGCTTTATAACGAAAGAATACTTTGGATGAAAAGGTACGGTTATACAGTTAGTTCATTCCTTTCCGATCATTAACGGATAATAGAAAGATAGTTCGAGAGTTGTGCAAATAAGCATTATAATGCACTCTTTCGCTTGCCATCCCTGGACAACTAGCACTTATATTAAGTTGGTAAAGTCAAATCTCGGTGCAAAATGCACATCATAATATTGTTTTCCTTACTTTTGAATAAAAAGTATGCAGAAATTGCTTTTTAAAGCAATAAACGGAAATCGATTAGTAATAATTAGGGTTTTACATTCAAATTCTATCATTTTATGATTTATATTTTGATTGCATTCGATTAACAAACTTAAAAGCATATTTATTGTTGTAGTCGAATGTTATCAAAATGTATGGCATAAAATAGCATAACGTTAACGCGAGAACCCTATTATTAGTAATCAATATTCGATAGTTGCTTTAAAACGCAATTTTCGCATACTTTTTATTCAAAAGTAAGAAAAACAATATTGTGATGTGCATTTTGCACCGGGATTCTGCTTTACCATCTTAATTGACAGATTATTGAGGTCAACTTTGAAGTCGGTGCAGTTTAACAAAATATATTTAGGCAGCAAATTTCCCTTTAAAAAACAATATATTTTTCTCTTATTCGCATTGTCATAAAGTAATAAAAAAAATACGAAATAGATTAATATCCTTAATATCTCAGACGCCTAGAATTTTTTGTGTTTTTTTTAGCTTTCTTGGACCCACTTCCTAGAGTGGTTGAAGACAGTTTCGAAGTATCTGTAATTTTTCCTTTACCCACTTTTACTGATTTTGCAGAGGTCACAGGAAGGATTGATTCACGTCTCGCCTGGCCTTACTGTCCCGCTTTCTTGGCAAGGTCCTAGGTCATGTCGATGGCCAAGCGAGCTCATTACGTGTAAAGAAACTTCCTAGGAGCATATCAAAATGTAACAAAGTGTATGACTCTACCAACTTATTCGTAATTTTGTTATCTGCAACGCGCTTAGTTTAAACATTGTTGCTAATCACATTTTCTGCGAAACATGCGACGAAAGCGACCAAAACAATTTAGAACTTCTTTCAATTGGGAAATATGAATTTTATGTCGGTTGGAAAAGGAAAGGTATTTATGAAAACCTGAACTATCATTGATCGTACATAATAACTATTTCTCCAAGAAAAATCGAGGGAAAAAATAATTTGGCCAAGTGCGAGTCGAACTCGCGGACAAAGGATTCCGTACCACCACGGGAACGGAACTTTAAAAACATTATGGTACAATAAGGTTGATACGCTACTCTTAACGCCATCTCTCAGCTTACCAATAAACCTCTGTACAAAAAGCAAAAAGGTTGTCATATTTCCCAATTCAAACAAGTCATCTCAGATGGCGCTGTAGTAAAAAGGAGGTTTATTGTATGTGGAGGCCCCTTGTGTTTATTTATTTTTAAATTTTTGGTGTAGTGATAGAGGCTAACAGCTACACGTATTTTGTGAAAATTTCAACAGGCTATCTATTACGGTTGAAGCTGTAGACCTCTGTGACAGACGGACGAACAGACAGACAGCGGTGTCATAGCAAATAGTTTGGCACCCTTCGGGTAAGGAAAGGTGAAAAAGTAAGGTGCGTGTTTCTCTAAGATGTTCAGTTTTCTAATTTAAAACGATTTGTGTTAAATACATCGCCACGATATGAACCCTACATACGGCGATGCTAACTTACCTATCACGTTGGGACGTAAGAATAGTCACTGAAACGTGGGTGTACCAGTGTGAACTGTCACTTTCATTTCACAGTTCAAATTCGGAAACAGCTACGAGACTCTTCGGGGTTTTGTTTCTTTTTATTTATCATCTGTGTTTATAAGGATTATTCCAGGAGGACCGCCAAGAGTGACGAAATCCTGATCCAGCAGTGGACCAGAGGTTTTAAACAATTTTATACCTATTACGCAACTTGTAAATTGTCGTCGTGCATCTTACAGAATTTTTCTCTTGTACAGGAAAGTTCCTAAATAAGGCTTTCACTACAGAACAGGTTCAAACTTGTGAAGGTTGCCATGGTGACACTTTTATAGCCTTCGTCGGAGCTGTGACGGAGAAGCGTTTCCTGTGATATTAACACTAAAAGTCGTAGAGAAGTCATTCAACTAAGATGTGATGAATAATAACTGTAATAACTTCAAGCTATGCTCGTATTGTCAAATGAAACATTTCATTTTACAAGACCGCGTTGGGTTTGGTACTGGCTCATTAGTTTTGTTTTGAACGTGTTTTCAAGAAAACAAATACACTTAGATATTATAAAAGGTGTTTACCTATTAAATTGCCGTTTAGTACGGAAAATTTGAAGAAAACCCAGTTTTCAGTACAAACGTTTCTTTATTTATTTTAGGAATGACAAATGCAAGTTTTACAAAACAAATTGTATATGAATGAGACAACATTAATCTATCAGAAACTACACTAAAAATTCTGAGAAATGTCACCTGTTAAGAGTTATTACGAATCTTATCATGAAAATGGATGACACTTAAGACGAACTTTTAAATACTTTATTTTAGTAACCAAATAAACAACAAAAACAAATAACAAAAATAATACGAAAATATAAAACTTTGAAATCTAATTTCAAACAAAGAACAAACGATGGAAATAGCTATTGATTTACAGGAATTATGAAATCTTGAATCTGTTAGAAAATTTCGGCAATTTCATAGGTAAGGACCTATTATTATTAAGAGAATAGGGAACGTCTCTCTTCATCTCATCAGAAAATAACTAATAGGTGAATGCTACGTATAAAAATGTTTATGTGTTTTAAGTCACGAAATGTTGATCTTCTTTTATACATTTCAGTCTTTCATTCTGGGAAACTGATAAAAAATACCATTGAAAATAATTTCATACTCTTCTGAGATATTGAATTAAAGTAATCTCTCTTTAGGTGGTAGAGCTGATGCCGGGCTCGACTGTGGAGGTACCACCATCTTACTCGCAAATGCTTCCGAAGTTATTCGGGGGAGAGTAAGAGAACAGCTCTCAGGCAAAACCAGGCGGGCCAACATTGCCTGGGACCGATGGATGGCGGTATATCCATCCCCAATTGCCGGGCCTTATATAAAACAGACTGGTGACGGGCAGCGGCGTCACTGGTGCAAGGGTTTCGGCGCCGCGCTCACCAACCCGCCTGCCCAGCGTGTGTGAGTATGGGCATTTCTTCCAGGAGGACCGCCAAGAGTGGCGAAACCCTGGAAAGGCCTATGTCCAGCAGTGGACGAAACAGGCTGATGGATGGATGGATGGAATCTCTCCTGTCTTTCGGTATTATGACACCAATATCATAAGGTGGTTAGAATAAATTTACTATTTACTCTGACGAAGCCTTAAAAATCCTTTTACTACCTCAAATTTGATCCCACTGGTTTCTCATTACAAAAGCTTTTAGTGAATCTGATAGAGATTATTACAAATAGGCTCAGCTCTTTCAGGATAAAGAAACTGGAGTCAGCAGATTTTGGTTAACACAATTATCAGTAAATTTCCCGGATGAAAGGATTATTTCTATTCCGGAATGAATACGGGAATGTTCTGAGACGCACTTTAGAGTTTTGCCCAAAAATATTAAATCTGCTTATTACTTTTTGACACGGTAATGTGTTTGAAAATACGCATTGAAAGATACTGAGTAAAAACTATATTTTGGCAATAATCTTATTTTTCCCAGGTTACAATTCTATAAGTACATATAGAATAAGTACATGCGGATATGTATTGACATATATGGAGAAGTCGTGGCTATATCGTAAAATTTGCCATATTATTTTCGCGTATGGATAACCAAGAAATTGTTTAAAGTACCTATTTTAAGAAATAGTCAAAAATATTAAGGTTGCTAGTGATCATATCGTAAAGCTCGGAAAGCTGAGTGAAGAGAAGCGAAGCGAGGCGACCTCTGTATTTTTAAGATAATTCTTAATATGGCCAATCAGATTATGATATGACCAATTCTACGGTGTGGCTACGACGTTGACAGACAGATATGAATTGATTTCCTGCTAAAGAATTCTTCTTTTTTCACAGAGAACTTTGATAGTTTACATGCGTCTGTTAACATTATAAAATTATTCCCGTCATCCTTTAAATATCTCGCATTTTTTGATGAATTTTAACAATTTGCTAATAGTTATAGTAGTTTCCTAACAGCTGCAATCTACTATCAAAATAAATTTTTCTAACCCTGTTTTATGTCAAAAAATAAAAAATGGGAGGCCATTAAATTTTTCCGTCTTAATCCATTTTTGTTATGGAGTCTATCTAAAAAATAAAACTTGTTGTGAGTTTTGAATTTTCCGTATATTATGTGCAATTTACAGGGTGTAATCGTTAAGTGTGACTAGGCGATTATTCCGTAACTATAACAGATATAAAAAAAAATTAAACCGATATCGAAAATACGTTACCTATTCAGTAAAATGCAATCAATTATTTTTTGAAAATCAAACAAAAAGTATTCAAAATTTTGACATTAAACACTCCCATACATTTAGTTTGAGATTAGTAGAAAGGTTTTAGTTTCCTTATTTTAAAAGGTTATTTTAGCTTACTACTGATATTAAAGGAAACTGTTTACTAACGAAACAAAGTAACAAAACTATTTTTTTATTGAATAATAGTATATTTGTTTCTAAGTAAGTGCAAAATTTTGTATTCAAAGCAGATGTTCGAAGTGACGTCCTTGTTAATCTCATACTAAATTAAATGTATGTGAGTGTTTAAATTTAAAATTTGGAATACTTTTCGTTTGATTTTCAAAAAGTTATTGATTTCATTTTACTGATTAGGTAACGTACTTTCAATATCAGTTTAAAATTTTTTGATATCTGTAATAGTTACGGAATAATCGGCTGGTCACCCTTAACGATTACACCCTGTATACTGCATTTCATTCGTCATTCGTCATTTTTATTTTTATTTAAGGCCTTTCTTTTTGGTTTCTTGTATGTGCATTGTGCACATATGTTTTATTCATACATGTGTTTTGTTGTTTCTCCTTTCAATGAAGTTTGCTGGTAAAATCTCTTTTCGATATTACTGTGTACTATAAATATTATGTGCAATAAAGAATATGAATATGAACATTTAAACAGCAAATACCTACTGAAAACGCCGATTCATAAATAGGTTTAGGGTTACGCACCCGACTAGTCGACCACCTTAATTTTGCAGTTGTGGTTCAAACATTTCGTAGGTACTGATATCTTTGTAATTTTCATTCAAATCATATAAGTCAATTAACTTATTAGAATGTTTTTTTTATTTGAATGATATTTAAATATTTAAAATTTGAATGAGTAATAGTTAGTAATAATAATATAATATTATAACTTATTATTTGATAGGAAAGCTTACAATGGAGAGGCCATTGTTACTCAAACTACTTTTATCAATGAATTGTCGGTATCATAAAGACCTACACAATGTTACTTTGCCGGTGAGTAAGCGGCATTGCTGCTGTCGACGTGCATTTTATTCGTTAAATAATTTCACGCATACCACCACTTTTTATCACCTTATATTTTGAAATAACTACTTCAATTAAATGAAAATTACATATACGAGCACCGTTATAATTCTGGTCAACTTGACCATCGGCTACATCGTGTAGCACTGTAACCCCACGGTCACTAAGAGTATAATGGTTCGTGCTGTGGACTCGGCGGGTGGTTGGGGCCGTGATTCTAATGATCCTGTTTGCGAAATGCAAGAATTATTTTTTGTGCCTACATACTTATTTGAGAACAATCCCGACTCAATTAGTATAGGAGCTCTGAATTTTTATATTACGTTTGTCGTGGAAAAGGTCATTGAGTCTTGGTCCTCGCCATTTGCCGGTACTCTGGTATGGGTTTGGTTGTGTAGACGATAAACATTTTAACCTATTCAAATTGTTTTTATTTTAGGTTAATTTAGACGTGTAGAACGTGTATGTTAACGCCTGATATAAAACCAATAGCAGGCATTTCCTCGGCTTGCTCGCAATCATTTTTTATAAGCCGTACCTACCTTCACTTCAACTGCGTCAGTGCATACGAACGCTTGTTACTCTAAATTAAAATATTCAAAACGCTGTATAAACGCAATTTAAACCTAAAGCAAATTCGGAAGTTTCAATTTGTGTACACCTGTGCATGAACATCTGGCGACCGTGTCAAGAACCATCAAAATTCTTCGAAAAAGAAGCAATATTCGGATTGAAGCCGGCCGGTGTGTGACGCCATATCAGACATGTTATAACATCGCTGCTAGCCGCCGCGCCGCTTCCAATTACAATATCAATTACCCAATACATTCACGGGATATCTGAAGGTCCAGCCATTGCAGCCATCGCCGGTCCATCGATCAGCAAACAGCATCGAGCCGCAGCCAGGCCAATGCAGCTAAGTGCCCTTCCTATATTTTATCCCGTCCATTAACTATACCAAAATTTCCGAATCAGACCTATTTATTTACCTCAAACCTATTTACCTTCCTTTGTACGTCTGTTCGTCAGTTATATACTTGTGCTAATTTATTTTATACAGTGTTACTAAACAAAAATCAAACAATCCATTAATTTGAATTCATTCCCAAAATTACAGTTACAATTTCTACCAAAAATCAAAATTACAAAGTTACCCACTTGTTTATTTACCGTACTACTATTTATGAATACGTAGTTAAATTTACCTATTTATAAAGGTCTTGTGTCCCATATAAGCAACACAATAAGTAAATCTTTTTTACTAGGCTTTTCTTACAAACTCACAAAGTGTAACGAATATTAATTACAATCTAAGCCTACAGTATAGGTAGAATATTCTTATCTTTGTATCTATTTATTACAATCAATATTCATCTATTTGCCGAAACATTCCAGGCATTTTTGGTACACTACTCGCGCGTGACCCTTCGACGAGGAGCGATAACTCGAGCCATAGCGGACCCTCACAGCGGCAGGTCAAGCGCAGAGACTGAGCTCCGGTTCAGGTGACACCTAGTCGAGGAGCGTGAGACAAATTTTAATACTTTATTTAAAAGACATATTTTCAATTTACATTTTTATTTTCTTTGCATTGAGTTTCATTTCCATAGTAAACAAACGTTGTGTTTATATGTTTTTAAAGTTTTTTAATAGTGTTAATTCCTTAGCAAAGTCTGATTAACTTCTATATAATATTAAATTTTTCTAACAATGGGAGGTGAAACTAGTGCAAAGGACTCTCAAAATTTACAAGATTTATTTTTAAAACGTAGTTCAGTAAAGGGCCAAATTACTAAGTTTAAGAACTATGTATTTCAACTTAGTTCCAAGAGTACGCCGACGACTATAGAGTTAGCCGAATTATCAATTAGACTTGGTAAATTTGAGTCACTTTCAAATCGATTTGATGACTTGCAAAGTCAAATAGAGGTGATGACTCCAAGTAATTTAACCAACGAACTAGATGAGCGAGATGACATTGAGCAGTTATTTATTTCAAACATTGCCTTAGCACAGAACTTAATTCAAAAACAAAACGCGAGTGCTCGTCAAAATGAAAGCCTTAACTCGAGTCACTCATCATCAGCTCAAAGCAATCTTGACCATCATGAAGTTGGATATAAACTGCCTCGTATCCAAATTGCGCAGTTTGACGGAACGTTCTTTCGTTGGCTTGAGTTCCGTGACACATTCTTGTCTTTAGTTCACAACAATGAGCGTATTGCTCCGATTCATAAATTTCATTACCTTATGTCATACTTAACGGGTGATGCGGCACGCATAATTTCCAACTTGGAAATTTCTAACGCTAATTATGCAAATGCATGGAAATTATTATCCGATCGATACGATAATAAGCGTCAGTTGATAAATCATCATTTGAATTCGTTGCTAAACATTCAACCAATTATTCGCGAATCCGATAAATCACTGAGATTTTTAGTGGATCATGTCACGAAAAACTTACGAGCGTTGTGCAGCCTTGGACAGCCTACAGACAAGTGGGATGTTCTGATCATCCACATGATGAGCTCCAAGCTGGACAATCACACATCTCTGAAATGGGAGGAGTGGCGTGGTACATTGAAAGACTATCCTAACTTAGAACAATTCTACAAATTTTTACTCGATCGTGCTGATGTCCTCGAATCTATATATCGGAACTCCCATAATAATAAGTCAACTCCGTCCACATCTAAGGCCACGGCTTCTCATTCTAAGCCATATACAAAATCTTTTGCATGCTCCAGCGGCGAAAATATCAATGCTGCTAATCCTCCTACAAAAACATGCGTTGTTTGTAGTGAAGGGCATCGTATTTACGACTGTCCTACCTTCACAGCAAAAAGCGTAGAGGAGCGTATAGCCGAAGTACATAGGTTGAAGCTGTGCCCAAACTGTTTGAGAAGCGGTCACGCTATACAAAATTGCGTGATGGGCCCATGCCGTGTATGCAAAGGAAGGCACAACTCTCTCATACATAAACCAGTCAATATAGTCAACAATAATGCTTCCGTTTCCAGTGCTGTTGAGACCATGCCTGCCAGCACTGACGATACTACTGTCAACTTTTTAAAGCAAAATTCTAATCAAGTGTTGCTGTCTACAGCTATCATTGAGGTAGTCAATCCTCGGACGAATCAAACAGAAAAGGTTCGTGCCCTGTTAGATAGTGGTTCTGAGTCTTCATTTATCTCCCAATCTCTCAAGGACAAACTGTCTTTACCAATAAATTCCAATTGCCTTGTCAACGTTGTAGGCATTGGCAATAATCATGCTGGGCAGGTTACAGAAACCTGTGTAGCGCAATTGAGGTCACTAAATACTAACTTTAACGTCACATCGGGCTTCTTTGTGTTACCAAAAATAACAGGTGATCTACCCAGGCTACCTATCGATATATCAAAGCTAAAAATACCACAACATATTCAACTTGCAGACCCTAAGTTTCACCAGCCAGCACCGACTGAAGTCCTCATCGGTGCCGATCTCTTCTGGGATATTCTTGGCCGCGATCAACGTTCTCTCGGTCTCAATAATCCGAAGTTAAGAAGCTCCCAGTTCGGTTGGATTATATCAGGTCCTATTCCCGCAAATACTCACTCTACTAACACAATTGTTCAATGTAACCATTCAGTCATTTCAAGTACATTGAATGATGACGATATCCAAATTCATCAAGAGCTTACTAAGTTCTGGGAACTCGAGGAGGTTCCCCTAAAATCTAAACTTAGTGAGAGCGAGAAGGCATGCGAGGCCCATTTTTTGGCTCACACCTTCCGCCTATCTTCAGGTAGATTCTCTGTAGGTCTACCTCTCAAAGATTCACCAGATTGTCTAGGACAATCCTATAATTCAGCCAAAAAACGATTATTAAATTTAGAATCTCGATTCAGAAAACAACCAGAAGTAAAATCACAATACGTAGAATTCATGCGTGAGTACTCCGATCTAGGTCATCTCTCGGAGTCTCCTATAGCTAAACCACACACAGCCTATTTTCTCTGTCACCATGCTGTCTTCAAGAACAGTAGCGAATCCACGAAGATCAGAATCGTGTTCGATGGTTCGTCTTCCAGTTCTTCTGGGTATTCGGTCAATGACCTACTTTTAGTAGGCCCCAACATGCAGGATTCACTTTTCTCCATTCTCGTCAGAGCTCGACAATATAAGTACCTCCTGACCGGTGATGTCGAGAAGATGTACCGCCAGGTCCTAATTAATCAGGAGGACCGAGATCTGCAACTTATATTATGGAGAGAGGATGAGTCCATGCCTATTAAAACGATGAAGTTGAATACTGTAACTTACGGAATGGCAAGTTCCAGTTATTTAAGTACACGTTGTTTATGGCAACTAGGTGAGGAGTGCTCAGATCCTAAGATTAAAGAGATAATTCAAAACGATTTCTACATCGATGATCTGATAACTGGATCCGAAAGCGAATGTACTCTACGCTATATCCATCAAGCTGTTTCTGCAGCTCTACAGAAAGGTTGCTTCCATCTAAGAAAGTTTAAAACTAATTCACCTGCTATACGAGATTCAATCTCTTCAAATGCCAATGATAATTTAATTGTGAGTGAATCTTCCTCCACGTTAGGTATGGGTTGGAACCCAAGTACTGATCAATTGCATTTCCCCTTTAAGGTTCTGCCCCCAACTAATGATCATAACCTAACCAAACGACTAATGCTTTCGTCGCTTTTTAAAATATTTGATCCTTTAGGATTGCTGAGTCCCTGTGTGATCAAAGCAAAACTTCTTTTGCAGCAGTTGTGGTTGAAAAAACTAGCATGGGACGATCCAATCCCCAATGACATTCAAAAGGATTGGAATAAATTCTCTACGACGCTACCTGCTCTTCTAACCCTCGAGGTTCCTAGACGTGTTCTCTGCGATAAACCTAAATCAGTAGAGTTACACTCTTTCAGCGATGCATCGCAGAACGCATACGGTGCGTGCGTCTATCTGCGCTCTGTAGATTCTGAAAATAAGATAACCATCAAGTTACTCTGTTCCAAATCTAAGGTAGCTCCAGTTAAGGCCACTACTATTCCCCGACTTGAGTTGTGCGCCGCTTTATTATCAGCCAAATTATGTAAGGCTGTCAGGGAATCATTGAGATTCGATATACAAACTCAAGTTCATTGGTGTGACTCCACAGTCGTGCTAGGCTGGCTCCATAGCAGCTTCCAAAATTTAAAAACTTTTGTCGCAAATCGGATATCAGAAATCTGTGAACTTACAAACTCCGCTTCTTGGCGTTATGTACCAACATCTGCTAATCCTGCCGATCTGATATCCCGAGGCATAAGTCCAGATCAGCTGAGTAGTGCAATGCTATGGTGGTCGGGTCCTTCTTATCTTGCTGAACCTGAAAGTTCTTGGCCTATCTTAAATAATAATAAAATAAATGTACAAAACTTACCAGAAACTAAAACTAATTCAATCATAACAAACGTAACAACAAACAAAGACCCTATAATACAAATAAAAAACTACTCTAGCCTAACTAAATTAAAACGAACACTTGCCTATTCATTACGCTTCATACATAATATGAGAAATTCAAAAAATCAACTTTCTGGTCCTTTATCTGTTGACGAGCTAAATGCATCTTTTATACATTTATGTCGCTTGTCACAACAAGAATCATTTTCACTTGAATACGACTTGCTTGCTAGCAAAAAATCACTGAGTCTTAAATCTCCTATTTTATCATTGACTCCGTTTTTTAGTGATGATAGTGTTATTCGAGTGGGTGGTCGACTAGATGCGTCTGATTTTAATTTTGACAAAAAACATCCCGTGCTTTTGCATGCTGAGCATCATTTAACGAAAATTTTATTTGAGCATGAGCACAAACATAACCTACACGCTGGACCACAACTGTTACTTGCTACTATTCGAGAGTTTGTGTGGCCCATAAATGGTAGACGTCTAGCTCGACGCATAGTCCATAATTGTTTTAAGTGTAGACGATTACAAGGTAAGACTATGAAACCTATGATGGGTAACTTGCCCTCTCAACGTGTCACGCCAGACTTCCCATTTAAAACAGTGGGTTTAGATTTTGCCGGGCCATTTCTTATTGTAAACCGGAAAGGTCGTGGTGCCGCAATCATTAAATGCTATCTTTGCCTGTTCGTATGTTTACGGTACAAATGCGTGCATCTTGAAGCCGTTAGTGATATGTCAAAGGACGCTTTCGTTATGACATTTCGTAGATTTGTGTCACGTAGAGGCAAGCCAACTGAAGTGTTCTGTGACAACGGACGTAATTTTGTGTCAGGTGCTAAAGAAATAAATCAATTTTTTAAAGATAATGCAGATTCTTTATCTGACTTTGCAAGTGAGGATGGAATCAAATTCCTATTTTCTCCGGTGAACGCTCCTCACTTCGGTGGTATCTTTGAAGCCGGTGTAAAGTCCGCAAAATTTCATGTTAAGCGCGTTATGGGTAACTCACACTTAACGTTTGAAGAGCTAACTACTCTTTTCGCACAAGTAGAGGCTATATTGAACAGCCGTCCGCTCTGTCCTTTATCGTCCTCTCCTGATGACTTCCTTTGCCTAACTCCCGGGAACTTTCTCATTGGTCGGGCTCTCACTGCAATACCTTCACCTGCTAAGGAGGACTGCAATCTTAACAACCTGCAACGCTATGCTAGACTGGAGCAAATACATCTACATTTCTGGCAGCGCTGGCAACGCGAATACATAGCCGAGTTGCAACAGCGCCACAAATGGAAGAGCAATTCTTCAAGCCCAAACGTAGGAGACTTGGTACTTCTGCAAGAAGACGATGTTCCAACTCTCTGCTGGAAGCTCGGACGAATTTCAAGATTGTTTTATGGTCCCAAGGATGGCATACCCCGAGTTGCCGATGTTACCACACCACGAGGTTGCCTACGCCGTCCCTTGGTTCGCTTGTGCCCCTTGCCTACTGCAGAAGAACTAGAGGGTTGAAAACAGGAGCTTTTCAACGGGGGCAGGATGTTAACGCCTGATATAAAACCAATAGCAGGCATTTCCTCGGCTTGCTCGCAATCATTTTTTATAAGCCGTACCTACCTTCACTTCAACTGCGTCAGTGCATACGAACGCTTGTTACTCTAAATTAAAATATTCAAAACGCTGTATAAACGCAATATAAACCTAAAGCAAATTCGGAAGTTTCAATTTGTGTACACCTGTGCATCAATCCGACTCAATTAGTATAGGAGCTCTGAATTTTTATATTACGTTTGTCGTGGAAAAGGTCATTGAGTCTTGGTCCTCGCCATTTGCCGGTACTCTGGTATGGGTTTGGTTGTGTAGACGATAAACATTTTAACCTATTCAAATTGTTTTTATTTTAGGTTAATTTAGACGTGTAGAACGTGTACTTTATGCATCTATTTTACAAAATAAATTATTTGAATTTACATATTTTAAAGGTACTCTTACCAAGAACTGTTTTTTATAAAGTTGGGTTATTATCAAGTCAAACATTATTTTAATATACGAAAATCTACTTTGCCGAATTTTTAATACATTCAGGCAACGAAATATCGCTTTCTTTCATATTTTGGATGGAATCCCCCTTTTTTATAATCGACCGACCATAGAGCATAGCCTGAATTTGAATGATAACCTTTACGGCGCTCACTTAAATAAAACTAAGGCACTGATAAGTACGCTCGCCTGAGCATTATTTTAGTAGACACTAAAACCTAAGGCAGTCTTTCTAAGGATTTGGGTCACGCCAACACCTCGGCGGCCTCGCAAGTAGATAAGTATCGACCGTAACTTTTTAGGGGCTATAACTGAGAGTACTAATGAGGAAGACACTCGTATAATCCCCGCGAGCGAGTGTTATCAGTACGGGCGGGAGCGAAAGGGGTGTCTAAATGTGTAAATTATTACTGTATATTGTACAGGTATTTTTTTATGGTTCCGTCAATTGGATGGAGTGCATTAAAGGGAGCCTCCTCGCGTCAACCGTGAGAAAACCACGGATTACTGAAAATACGTCCGGCCCATTCTGAAAAGTAAAACTGAGACTCAACTAACTGACATGAATGCAGGAACATCGAGGGCTCCGACAGTCAAAGATGTTTCTTTCGGCTACTGTCTACAAAAAAGTAAGGTATATATCCTTAGCAGAGTCAACCTAGATTATTAGTAGGTATTCTAACTGGCAATAATGAAGGTGCAAGACGATCCCTCTTGCTCAAACTGCGGCGAGGAAAAAACCAGCAAGCACGACTTAGGTGAATGCTTTATATATTCTAGCCTGAGATAAGTAATACATATTTTTTTTATTCAACAGTACAAAACTTAAAACACGGAATACTTAAAGATGGGAGAAATTTGGTGATGACCAGATCAAGGAAGAAAATTATAAGTATCTTATGTACCTAGATATACCTAGGTTTATTAGAAGAAGTGGGAGATTTGAGGAGGAAAAGCCCCTGGGACATTAGGATACGAATGGGAATTGGATGTAATAGCTCCAGCCCACCATCCGTGTGTCGTCGTCATCTCACTGACAAATCCATTCGCTTCAACTAATAGTAGACTTTGCCCGTCACTTATCACCCTCATGATGAAACCATGCCTCTAAGCGACGTGTCGTGTTTCTTCTTGATCTAATAAGAAGCTGTATCGAAATAGTGGTTTCAGGAAGTTGCGTAGGTCCAGTCATTCGTCCGTTACTGACTTCTGCAGATTTTTTCGATATACTAATTAACCTTGTCTGCTTTTATGTTTTAATTTTCTGGGCGAGCAACGTGTGTCCGTTTATTTGGATATTTATAAAGGAAGAGTAAAATACGTTCAAGACAAGCGCGTATAATCCTATGTCTCATTGACGCTTTTTATCAGGCGTTGTAATGGCAAAATTTAAGCTCGTCGCGTCGTGAGTAAAAAAACCAGTGGTTTGATCAGAGATAAAAAACGTAAATTGATTAAGTGGATACTTCTTACGTCGCTACAAAGTAAATAAAAAATAAAAGTAAATTCAACGATAGAAGCGGGTACACGTGGCTGTCTACAAGGCTTCACTTTGGGTCCATTTTTATTTGTTTTATATACCGCCGACCTCATTAAAAATATCAGTTTCTGCAAAATCCAACTCTACGCAGATGACACTCAAGTATATTCTTCGTTTAGAGCTAAGGACACAAGTGAGGCTGTTGAAAGAATTACTAAAGACTTGCATGAAATTTCTGTGTGGGCTCAAACAAATAATTTAGCGTCGAACCCTTAGAGTATACATATACAGCTTATGTATACTCTAAGCTTGAACCCAAACAAATCGAAGTTTATTATTTTAGAGACGAGGCACGAATGTGAATCAATTGCAAAAATGAACCCTAGCATTCGTAAAAGTAAACACAATGTAGATAGAGTTTTGAAGGCGCGCAATTTAGGTCTAATTTTGGATGGTGAACTTCATAACATAAAAAGCGCTTTTTTTTTCTCTGTGTCCATTTAGGTAACCGACCCGAAAACGGAAAGACAAAGGTCTGAAAAACACGTGTCCAAGTTTTACATTGATCAGATAACTAGTTGACTCAGCATATTAAAACAAAAACCATTGAAAGACCAATAGCAGCCCTTTACGTGCCTTCCGAAGCGCGCAGACCGAACACAAACGTGCCCCTACGGGATTTGAACCCGTGACCTGCGGTTCAGTGGTCGACTACTCGAACCACTAGACCACAAAGGTGATCAAAAAACTAATATGCACATAAGGTGACTTTAATTTATACAACCAAACTCTGGAGGCTTGGTAAGTGATCGGTAACACGGATCGATAACACTTTTTGCTAATAACGCAAAATTAAGTCGTGACGTCCCATAGTGTCGACTCGGGGCTGGGCTTGCGTTTGTAAGATACACGAAAAGAATCATTTACGAATTTCACAAAAGGGGTTATTGAACCTTGTTACTGAGCACTTACTGAGTCTTCAGTAAGAATTTGGCTGCATAATATTAAATTCACCTTATATTTATGCGACTTTCGTTGATATAGCCAAATTGATACTTGAAACCCTATAAGTGGTCAGGACCAAGGTTCAATAACCCTTTCTGTGAAATAAATTGGATTATGTATGTGTATAATACATTTTATGGAAACAGAAATCAACTTTTCCTTCTATTTGAAGTAACACAAGATCTAAATTTACCCGAAGCAGTAGTGGAACACATATTTCCGAGGCTTCTCAATAAAACCGAATGATTTATGAAGAAGGGCTTTAAACTTCGACTTACGAGCTAATAACTCATTCAGAACCCGGCAAAAGGCTTCTAAACTGAAAAAGGGTTGTTTAAAATTGGAGCATATTCCACCGTATACTATTAAAAGCAATGTCTATATGTCTGTCTGTATGTATGCATGCTTAAAACTTGAGAACAATTGAATGAAATTAGATGCTGTTTTTACAGTTTTACAAACAAATAATTTTTCTGTGTTTAAATCTCATATTTTCATGTCTTTTTGCAATAATTACTAGTTATTAATTTGGTAATGTTAATAAATAATAAATTTAATCTTTTAGGTTTACTTCCTGTGTACATATTTTTAGTGCTTAGTTAGGTAATTATAGTATGTATTTTAGTTTTAATTAATTTCTCTTTCGTGTTTTTTTAATTGTAGTGTGATGATTTCTTCTGTTTGTTTATAATTGTTTGGCAATTGTTGTGTATACCTGTTAGTGGCGCAAATATAAACGAATGTTTGTAGAAATGTAAGTACCTTTTAAATGTCTCAATATGTGTGACCTTGGTTTACCTATTTAAATTAATCCCAGAAATCTTGCGTTTTAAGCACCAAAATGACAAAGATTTTCCAGGAAAAAAAAAACTTGGCTCCAGATATATTTCGAGCCCCTGCATGAGTTGAGAAATATGATAAATAAAATAAAAAAGTACATTTGAAATCATTAAAAACCTGTTACCTGTATACCTGTAAAACCTGTATAGTTCATAAATATTTGAAAAACGCGGTAAGAAGTTTGGTATGTAGTATAGAATAATATAAGGTTATGAGCTTATGAGCATGCAGGTTTTAATATGTTTATTCTGAAAGACTCATTGGTTCATGCTGGACCGGCAGGACCGGATGTATCTCTCAATAGCAGCCCACAAAATGGACTATCATCGCAAAAAATTTACTACCAAGATAAAAAAACATTTTTATTATAAAAAAAAGAATGCACTATATTTCAATAGCGTCATCGTGTAATAACGTAAAAAACATTGATGTTTTGACATCTTGTCAGTGTTTTTTACGTTATATGTCATAATATTTTTTCCATTCGCCTGATGACAAGATATAAAGATGTCAGTGTTTTTAGGTTATATGTTATAGAATTTTTACCATTCGCCTGATGATAAGATGTAAATGTTATAGGTTTGTCATACTATTTTTTCCATTCGCCTCACAATTGATTATACATTTTACTAAAAATTAAAAGCCATTGAGCGGTTTCTATAAAAATATATAATAAATATATCCTATACTCACCAGAAAAAAAATGCGATCCTTTTTTATGTGATTCGTATCGAATAAAACTATCGATGGGAAAGACAGTCTTTTAACGTTTTGGGCAAGCCTAAGTCAGAGATATTACGTTAAACATATTTTTAATATATTGATTACCAAATAACAGCTGAATTTTACCAGTAGTGTTGGTGTTGTGTGGTGTATACCTACTTCCAACTATAGACCGGTCTCAGTTTTACCAGTATTTAGTAAAATTTTCGAAAAAAATGTTTTTAATCAATTATTATCTCATTTTAACTTAAATAAGTTGTTTCACGGTGAACAATATGGATTCACTAAAGGGAGGTCAACCACTGATGCAGGAGTTGCTTTAGTTAAGCACATATTTGACGCTTGGGAAGCAAAGCAGGATGCGTTCGGTGTATTTTGTGACCTCTCAAAAGCTTTTGATTGCGTTAATCATGAAACACTTTTATGTAAATTAGATCACTATGGAGTTAAGGGTAAATCTTTGGCGTTATTTAAGTCATACCTTAGTGACCGGATTCAAAAGGTAGACATTAATGGAGTAAAGTCATCTGGAGAATTAGTCAAAATGGGTGTTCCGCAGGGCTCCATATTGGGGCCCCTATTGTTTTTTATATACATAAATGACCTTCCTTACTTAGTTAGAGACTTATCTGAGATAGTTCTATTCGCAGATGACACGTCATTTATTTTTAAAGTGAATCGACATAACGATATTCTTGATGACGCGAATTCAACTCTCTCTCTGATTCTTGATTGGTTCACTGCAAATAATTTAGTTCTAAATGAAAAAAAAAACGAAATGTATAAAGTTTACTTTACCAAATGTAATTCAAGTAGATGTCAGTTTATTTTTGCAGGGGTCCAAGCTGGAGTTAGTTAACGAAACTAAGTTTTTGGTCATATGACATAATGTTGTGGGGTGGAGCCGCGGATATAGAAGCAGTCTTTGTCTTGCAAAAGAGAGCAATTCGGTCTATTTATAACATGAGTTATCGAGATTCATTAAGAGAAAAGTTTAAGGAAATTAATATATTTACGGTCCCATGTGAATTTATTTATCAAGTTATTAGATATGTCAGAAAAAATATTGATAGTCTCCCGAGGCTTGGTGTGGACCACTCTGTTGAAACCAGAAACAAACATAAACTAGCTTTTCCAAAATTCAGACTTGCCAAGGTACCTCTTTCGTAGGACATGGTATAAGATTTTACAATAAACTTCCAAAGGAGGTCCTTAAACAATGTAAGACGGATTGACTAAGATCAATAATTTTTTTTAATTTTTTTTCTCTCTTAGACATAATTCCAATGGTTTTATATTTGCCTTTACTTAAGTAGGTATAAGAAAATTGTATAGATTGAGGTTATGTTACAAATGAAAAAATTCATGTTTGCTAAATTTCTTGCCCTTCTTCTTAGCAATACTAATCGAATGGTGCGGATGGTTAGGCATTATGTACCTATATATATAATATTTTTATTCCTGTATTTCTTTATAATTCGTTCAAACGGACTTGCTATTAATGCGAAAAAAACCCATTTTGTAAAATTCGATTTGTCGGGACACATGGATGTACCAATAACCGTCACAATGAATGGTGATAAGCTGTCCCAGGTTGGCGCGGTGAATATGGTGGGATTTAAAATTGACAGAGCGCTCACCTGGTGCACCCACATCGATGCACTCTGTGACAAGCTGAGTCGGGCCTGCTTTGCGCTGGGGCGTGTAGCGCGCGTGCTGCCGCCGGAGGCAGTGAGACAGTGTTATTTTGCAACGGTGCACTCGCTGCTTAGCTATGGAGCTCAACTATGGGGTCGAGCGGCTGGTTGGGAACGAGCTTTTGTCATGCAGAAGCGAGCGGTGCGTAGCATTGTACGGGTCTACGACCAGTTTGTCACGGCGAAACCCATATTTATTGACCAGAAAGTTATGACTCTGCCTGCAATGGTCGTTTACCACTCTTGAATTTACGTCCGCAAAAATCTAGCGGACTTTCGATGTAATAAAGATAACCACAGGTATGCGACAAGGGGCGCCAACAGGCTTGTTTCTCACATCCACCGACTTGAGAAAACACACAAATGTACTCGCGTTTTCGGTGTAGCTGTGCATAACTCCCTGCCTACTAAGATTACAAACGCTCCATCACTTACTAGTTTTAAAAGCAAGCTTATAAGACTGCTAGTCAAGTTTGCGCCTTACACAGTCAAGGAGTTTATATGGACAGATGATGGTACGTACTCGTACCTACATAGCTTAAAAATCCTTTTTGACATAACTTGATTATCATAATTTGTTTTTATTTTTATCATGTAATTCCCGTATTTATTTACCAACTTCTTTGTTCGTTGCATCAATTATATATAATATTTTTATTCCTAGATTTCTCTATTTTATGTATGTGTATAAATTAATTTTTGTAGCCCAACCTAAATATTTTTTGTATGTATTTCCCTTATTAGTATATACATATTATTTTTTTATTCTAAAGATATTTATTGTAAAGATTAACTTTGACTTGTAGAAAGTATACTTTATGTATCTATTTTACAAAATAAATATTTTGATTTGATTTTATTTGATTTTGTATTCCTACAGAAAAATACAGACAATCTTCGCAACATATTTTTAAACTTATCTGTTTACTAAACAAAATTGTTATTTATCCTCGCCACAAAAACAATTCCGAGATAAAAGCACCAACCTACCTGCAAACCTTCAGGCGCCAGATAACCCTTCAGAATTAGCATAACAAGGCCATACATCAGCGAACCTTCTAACAAGCTGAATCGCTTGAAATGGGGGAGTAACAAAGTGCTCCCGGTGGACCGCTGAAATCGATGCGTAAAAAGAACGAGGTTGAAAAGAATTAGATAGCCATAGAGGCAGCTTAAATTTTAGCAGGATAAAAACCCGCTATTTTAATTTTTACCTCACAGTCAAATCCCACGTTCAAATTATTAGAAAACTAATGGTAGGGCTTGTAAAGCTCACCTCCTATCACGATGGGACGTAAGAGTTCTCGGTGAAAAAAAGGTGTACGAGTGTTGATATTCTTCACTCAGATCACTCCGGCTATGTCTCCTCTGGGCTACATGTCTAATGATATTTATGTTTTTGTGTCTACAATATAGATATAAGGTGATATTAGTGTATCCAACTAAATTCATACTGGAGGCTTAGTAAGTGATTAGTATCACGGATTGATAACACTTTTTGATAATAACGCAGAATACAATGTTGACCTCCCATAGTAATTGACTTGGGGCTGGGCTTGCGTTTGTAGGGAACAACAAAAACATAATTTACGAATTTCACAAAAAGGGTCTTCAAACTTTAATACTGAGAACTTACCGAGTCTCCAGTATGAGTTTGGCTACCATAAATTAATGTCACCTTATATACTATCGCTGTTCTGTCAGAGCGAGGTATCACGTGTTTTCTAGTGAGTAAATAAATATTCAATTTATTTACAGTATAAAAATCTTAACTTATACAATGACAAAACAGATACATAATTATAAATTGAAATAATAATTAACAGGCATTATCAATAATAACTGTAAGTAGGTATGTACCATTTTTTTTATTAAACCTTTTTGGTTGCAAGACAAGGATATTACTGTCAAGGATATTGTTGATTTACTATATGAACCTGAGCCGGGGTTTGTATGAAAATTTGGCATCACTGTCGTTGTGTGACTACGTGGGTCTATTACTAATACAGCTATCTCTATGGTTACGGTTAAGGTGAGTACAGAGTGAACCGAACGAGGATTGATTGTTTAAGGAGCGTACACAGCTTCCGTCAAATTGGCTGGTGAATGCAATGGATTTAAAGGCGTCTGTCATTTGTCATTTCATTCAAACTAGCAGTCCCATGTGATGCTGTGACAGGGATAGCAACACAGCTGTGATTTCTAATAGCGCCACTATCTCATCCGTTGAGGTGAACCAAACTAGAATTAAAGCTGAATTTATGTTCTACGGTACCAAGAAGAACATGGTGATGCTAATTACACTGAAAGTATAAAAAAGTGTGTTTTAAACGTAAACGTCGTTTACTTCTGATGGGCTTGTAGTTATTTTAGATGCGCTATTATTAAAAACTCACGTGAGCTGACATAGTAAATTATTATTAAATACCAGCTTATCACTCACGTATTATTATTGTTGACTATAAGCCAACTGTTTCATCGAAACAATTTTGACATTTTCAAGGCAAGTGTCGTTCTTAGGACGGCCCTTGTGCTGATGATGATGATGATGATGCCCCGACTCTCAAAAATAACACCAAATTTGGCCTAGGCGCTATAATAGAGTAGACAGAAATCGAGCGAAGACTGCACCGCGGGAGATGCAAATATCCCTCCCTTTTACGTCCTAAGGACCGTCAACTGGGCCAAATCAGCTCAGAACAATCCAAGGATCAACTGTGCCAAGCAGCGTCTCGTCGTCTTAGAGTGAAAACCTCGTAAGACCCTTATGATGAATTGTATAGGAGAAACAAAAAACTGCCTCGTTCTCACCAAACTGAGCGGTGCGAATAAATGAGGTTTTCCAACATATCAATAGATGGCGCTACGTGTCAAAGAAATGCATCACAATCAAAGGGAAATGATGCAATACAAGGTTATCATTCTAATGAAATAAAAAAAAACTATTTTCGTATAATTTGGCCATCCGAGGTTTTCACTCTAAGGCGACGCTTTCTAGACAAAGGTACAAGGTGTCTCATAAAAACAGTCCAAAAAAACCACAACTACTAAAAAAACTTAGTCCACTTACTCGTAAGAGTGCATCACAATATTTTACAACCATTTCTTTTGAAAAGTCTGTAAAGCGTGTTTGCTTAGCTCTTATTGTCTCTTGATACTTCATATTGTCTCAAAAGGCTTTCTAGGGATCTCGACTTAGAGAAACTGCGACTGGATACAGAAATCTGTTCGCAGCTTTAGGGGCAGCGACCGGAGAAGTGCTTATAAATGCGAGAAAAGTTGAAACAGAATTTTGTCTGTGCACCATCAGGGAAAAATTGTGCAGAAACACTTTTTATGTATAAATTTATTGTAATGAGAGCAAAAAGTGGGCCCCTTAAGCGTTCTTTGCTGAAACCTCTGACGTTGGCACTCATTTATCGTGCAAAGCACTTTTACTGAGTTAAAAGCAATTTTTTTTTGGCTAGACAGATTTGTCTACGTTTTTACAAAATTGATGCAAACATTTTACACGTTTAAAGAAATTAAATTGAAAGTGTTAAGTGTATATCGTACATAATCTAAGGGTTTCGCCAATGAAAACAATACTATATGATGAAACAAATATAAGTAATACGGGAAATATATATAAAGAAAAAAAAATAAGTTAGGCTAATAAAGTTGTACATATATGCATAAACTAAAGACTTATTGGAATAAAAATAGTATACATAATGCAATTAATAAATAAGTTGATAAGTAAACTGAAAAGACCATAAATTAATAATATATAATGCCTACATTGAAACCAAATATATACTAACTTAAGTAAAAAATTAAAATATTGTATATACCTATGTACATAAAGCAATGAATAAATCAGTTAATAGATAAACAAACTATAAAACTATATATAATGCCTAAATCCGCCCATTAAATTAATCTTGCTAAGAAGAAGGGCAAGAAACTTAGCAAGATCATGTATTTTTTTATCTTTTTTTTCTCTTCATATGGCTTAACACTATATTATAGTCTTTGTAACTTATATAAAATTATTATAATGAACAAGGTGTTTAACTTTAGTAACTAAAGGATAAAATTATAAAAGACAGAAGGAAATTGTGTCATGAGGAAAAAATATATATCTACCTGGTGTCTAATGAGCATTGACCTCTCATGCTAATGAGGTAGTAAGTTAAAATACTAAGCAAAACATCATGTACTTGTCTCATATAGTTTATCTCTTTTTTGACAGTCAAATTATCAAGTAATAAATGGTAAGTAAAATGTTCAAATGTCAAAATAATAATAAAAAAACAATTTAAAAATATTTGTTTACATTAAAACAAACGCTTTGAAAAACACAAATCAGTTGGAAAAAAAACGAACGGTAGTATTATGGCCAAGATCAATATTCTCATGACACCAAGCGTCACTATCGTCCAAATAGTCATTGATTTTTTGATATGCTTTTCTCTCCCTGTTTAATATATAATTTAAATCTTTTTTCTGGAAGACTATGGACCTCCTTTAGAAAACTTCTTACAAAAGAGGTGCCTAGTTTTGCAAGTCTAATTTTTGGAAAAGCTAATTTATGTTATTCAAAGTGTCTTAATTTTTATGATATATTTAAACTTAATATGAATAAATAAATTCACAAGGAACTGTTAAAAATTTAATTTATTTGAATTTTTCTCTTAATGAATCCCGGTATTCATATTATAAATAGCCCGAATCGCTCTCTTCTGCAAAACAAAGACTGCGTTTATATCCACAGCTCTACCCCACAACAACATACCATATAACGTAATGCAGTGAAAATAACTGAAGTACACCAATCTAGCACTATCCTCATCCGTCTAACTGCGTATGCGGCTGAACTTAGTGTACCACAAAAGCTTTCTATGTGGGGACCCCACTGAAAACTTCGTTTTGTTGACTTATTCTAGCTTGGACCTCTGCAAAAGTAGATCAACATCTACTTGAACTACATTTGATAATGTGAATTTTATAAATTTTGTCTTTTTCCCATTTAAAACTAAATTATTTGCAGTATATAAGCCAATCAAGAATCATAGATAGAGTTACATTCGCATCATCAAGGATATTTTTATGTCTATTAACTTTGAAAATAAGTGACGTGTCGTCAGCGAATAGCACTACCTCAGATAAGTCTTTAACTAAATAAGGAAGGTAATTTATGTATATTAAGAACAATTAGGGCCCCGATATGGAGCCCTGCGGGACACCCATTTTAACTAAACTTTACTATGTTAATATCTACCTTTTGAATTCGATCACTAAGGTATGACTTTAATAACGCCAAATATTTGCCCCTAACTTCATAATATATAAAATATTTTATATTTTTACAAATACCTTTTTGCTTTTTTTATACCAAGAAGACAATTTACTTCAAGTCGTTACAGACAAAATCAATGTTCAATTATTGTACTGTTTCAAATAAGAATGAGATGGCACCCGCAGACAACATAACTTGCTGGCTATATATCTCTCTCTCTCTTTCTTTGGCGCGAGAGAGAGTGAGCGACAACAAAATGGCGTTTTGACAGTCCTATTTATAATACTTTAACCCATAAGATGTCAATATTGCGTTCGTTCAGACACAACGTTTCTAATCTTCGTTTAAAATCCGCACACAGCTGAGACGTGGAACTCCTTGCAGGCGTCTTTTTATAAAAAAGACTAAATATATTATACCATTTCGTTGTCTGAGCTCCATTGTATCTCTCATCAACACTTAAATACGCATATATAAAATCATAGCAAAATCAGTCTCTCACACTGTCACGCTTCAACAAAAGCAGCCTTAAAGGTAATAGCGAGAGATTTGCCTCGATGCGCCCATTGTTTAGAAATGTTTGTTGTAGGGCTCATTTGTCTTGCTTGAGGGCTTAAATTTCATAGACACAGCAAGTCAGGCTTTGTAATATAATCACTATTGAGACGTGAAACTCGAAGGTAATCTTCAAAGGACAAAAGCGCTGTCTAGAGTAAGTTGCGTAGATTTAGTGATATGAATCGAGCTGTTTTCGACTACGTTTGGGCATTTTTGAGCCCTATTCAAGGATTGTTTGTAGAACTACATAAATTCTTTGGTATTTGGGTCAATTCATGAGCAAATAAGAGCGAGAAGACGCATTGGAACGGTTCGTTTTGGAACGCAGCCAGGTGATAACAACTGTAAGAAAACTTTACGGCTAGTTTGCTATATCGTAGCATTGTATATTTTTATTTAATAACTTCGGACCATGTTTTCTTAAAGGGCAATTAATCGAAAATTGTGTTCTGTGTGGTTTCTTAATAGTAATAATAGGAAGCCATAACTGATTTATTAATCTATCGTTTGGACAACTGAATTATTATCAATAAGTGAGGATAACTTACGTGAATGCGATGGACCTGGTCTTGGTAACCGAAGTTGGTGCCTTTCATAGCTACAGCCGTTGAAACACGTGTTATTTTTTAGTAAATTAAACGATAACATGCAAAGCTGATTTAACTATAGTATAATACTATGCACAGTAGCTATACGCACAGTATAAAAACTGACGTGATTTGTTGGTGCGTTTAGTAGATATAACTGGCGAAAGGTGGTAAAATATCTGGGAAGCATAGCTCGTTATTTTATCTTACATGTCAATCTAACACTCTCGCTTTGCTCGTCGTCGCACCTATTTTTTTCTTTTGGTAAAGGTTTTTTTTACTATGACTTTAAAGACCCAAAATTACTTCCTATCCTATCCTTCCTAGGCTATACTTAATATGATAACCCCATTTCCCGCTTCTTTTTCTAAAGTCAGTGCCGGCAGCCAATTCAGCAAACGGCGCTTATTTACCCATGCGCTTTCCTATACCGCAACGATATGTATAGATATTCACTCATTAGTATAAATATGTATACATACTCACTTAATAGTATCTGTACATATCGTTGCGGTATAGGAAAGCACATGGGTGAATTTGCAGGTTGTGTTGAGAGCTAAATAGCTCAAGTGGTGGAGCAACCGGCCAGTAAGCAAGAGGTCCCGAGTTAGAATCCCGGTTCAGAGTTCCTCACGTCCAGATTTACTTTTCTGGTTTTCTTTACCGAAATGATATAGTTTATTTAATAATATTAACCATATTTTTAAGTTTTTCTCATCTTGTGAATCATTTACAAAAATATCTCTACCTCTTGTTAATTAATATTCACAAAAAATATTTTTTATGCTTTGACGAAATCCTAATAGAAAAACAAATCTAGTCTAGACTCTAGACTAACATATGGGTAGATAAGAGTACGTACATAATGCCTACCTAAAAAATTTCCCCTTTCGTGTACTTTCGGGTCCAAAGTCTACATAATTTACAGCAGCATATCAGAGGTAGTGAGAGCTAACGAGCGTGCCCAGGAGACCTGACTCCTGGTCGGATGAAATTTGCAAGACTTTGCACCTTTCCTTGCTCGATTTGTGTTCAGCGTTTGGGGTAATTTTATAGGTTTCGGTAAGGGCTTAAATTGGAAATTTTATGAAAATTTAAAAAGTCTTGCATATTTTTGTTAGTGATTTGGGCCAATAGTCACAGAAATATTAAGTTGTGTGTTAAAAAGACAGTGAAATTAAAAATATAAACAATAAAATTGTCTCAAGATATATTTCGGACGCTAACTGAGTCCGGCATCAGTTGAGTGTGACAAAATACTGACATCAATATAGATAAATATTTTACGTTTGGCATAGACAAAAAACGAAAAATTAATTATATTTTAATGTAATTTCTTGTATGTCTGTCAAGCTGTTAAGTTCTCTTATAGCTAAATACGCACAAGAAAACGCATGTTTGTTTGTAAATTTAAGTAAATATATTTAACTATTTACATTTAAGGTTTGTCCATTATGTACGTTCACTTATGATATTATTTTAATTATTCTAGATTGTGATGTCTTTACGGGGCTTTTTTTTGGTGGGAAGAACCTTCCTTACTTTAAAAAGTGAAACAATAGATGACCCTCTTTAGTGTCTGTATCAGTATTTAATGTTGTTTGTTTAAGCCATGGCTATAATGTGCACCAAGTGCCCATACGAAGCAGGACTCCCATGTCCTGATTCTTACGGTGAAACACTGGTTGAAGGTCTGGTTGTAATTATTAGAATGGTGTAGGGTATGTTCAGTATTAGGATATGTGGGTGGGTGTGGGTAAGGGTAAAATGTTATTTATTATTTTGAAAGTGTACCGGTGTTGCTTGGTTAGTTTGTGTAGTGAGTTTAGTCACCATTATTGAAATTAACTTAAAAGAAATAAATGCCGCTGTGGAGAAAGGGTTGACCAGTGGGCCATCACGGCTTGTCATGCCTCCGCAGTGCTGAACGTCTGTCACGTCACGCTACCATCAACGATGTCCTCCGTCGCGCCCTTACCAGCGCCAGTATTCCCGCAGTTTTAGAGCCAAATGGACTCGCACGTGACGATGGCAAGAAGCCCGACGGCATGACGCTCGTTCCGTGGCAGAACAGCCGGTCGTTGGTATCGTCCGTGGGGACCCGACGCACGACGTCTATTCAAAGAGAAAGCGTCGCGCCTGGTCGATGTCTCGGGTGACAGAAGGGCGGGGGCATACCTCGGCCAAAGACAGCCTCGCCATCCAAAGAGGTAATGCCACCATACTTCTTGGCACTCTGCCCGGCAGCATCGATTTGGACAATTTTCTTCACCTTATTTAGAACAGGTTTAGTTTTAGATTTCATAGTTTTTTGTGTTTTATATTAGTGAATTAAGTATTATTTATGTTTCTGCTTTAATAATAAAAGAAATAAATAAATAATTTTTTTGCTGATAAAATACGTGGATACAAATAATCGGTCTTAAAAATGTATAGGTTTAGTGTATACTTCCATCTAAATACCACATGCAACTTTTAAGATTTTATTTTGTGTATAATATATTATATTTACTTACTTTTAACATAACGTCCAAATGCTTCAAATTTCGTGTTCATTATAACTGAAAAAATCACGGTGTTTATATTTATCCCTTCTGTGTGGCTATCACGCGTCAGAGATACAGCATCTATCTACCCTACCCAAGTATGACGGAAAGTCATGTATCGACGGTGCATGCTAGAACCGTCCTCTATTGAATCCTTATCAGCTCTTACACCCACTTTCCCCTCTAATGCGTGCACACAGGGCAGAGGAAGTTGGCCGTTATCAGGGAGTGAAGGGGTGGTAGTCTACATCAGGAGGGAACCGACGTCCACACGCTATATAAGGGCAAGCTTTCATAGCGTGCCACTTAAGGGTGAAATCCTGAAAGCCCACTAAGTCGCACCTTAGGCGCCAAATGCACCACATTGTTTGCATCGCAATAAATTAATGCACCCTATAATGACGTCACCCGCACGCGTTATTGGAACTCAAGTAGCTCTAACGCACAGCCGAAGTCGAAGCGCGCGCAAAGAAATGATTCGCGAATGATCTAATGCGTACGTTCGGTCTACGTAGTAGCGGGTCTACAAAGCGGAAAAACTACGGGATCGTATGTAGCACTCGCTACGCCGTAGCAAACGTGGACGCGAGTGTGTAGCGTCGGCTAAGAAAGCATTCGTGTTTTACCGAAAAATGCTTGCTTTTAAATCAATTTCCGGGTCATTAAAATATGTAAAAGAAACTTCTGATATGATTATATGTGTTTCTATATGTCTTTATTGAAAGTATTTTTTTTAAATTTGACTTTACCGCATTGATATAATTCAGAAGCAAGTAGATAATTATCAGCAAAAAAAAAATGCAGAAACAGATTTCTATGGACACCCTCGCCATGAGTAAAAATAATTATATGGCACGAATATGGGCACTGAGGGGGTCATAGGTACATATTTTTTGAGCATAGATTCTGCGCAAGTAGCTGTCAACTTCACGCCCGCTTTTTTAGCTGACATGGACTGTGAGACGAAAAACATAAATTCATACATTAAATTTTTAGGCTTGTCTCTCAGAAGGGTAAACAGAGAATATAGATTTTCATCTAGTATAATCCTGACATAGGTGGTAGAGCTGATGCCGGGCTCGACTGTGGAGGTACCACCATCTTACTCGCAAATCCTCCCGAAGTTATTCGGGGGAGAGTAAGAGAACAGCTCTCAGGCAAAACCAGGCGGCCCACCATTGCCTGGGACCGATGGATGGCGGTATATCCCCAATTGCCGGGCCTCATATAAAACAGACTGGTGACGGGAAGCGGTGTCACTGGTGCAAGGGATTCGGCACCGCGCTCACCAACCCGCCTGCCCAGCGTTTGTGAGTATGGGCATTTCTTCCAGGAAGACCGCAAAGAGTGGCGAAATCCTGGAAAGGCCTATGTCCAGCAGTGGACGAAACAGGCTGATGGATGGATGATGGATGGATAATCCTGACACACCTTTCTCGCCTTTTGTACATCCAAAAATTTCTACAAGCTCCTCTATTCTTCTTTGTTTCTTTTGTTCCAGGTACTATTGACTTCGCCTTTTTTCAGTATGTCGCCAATTTAGACGGCATACGTCTTTCTATGGCGTCTAGGTACCTATTATATATATCTACGAACAGAACAAAACAACCATGTTCAGTTTTATTTCATTTGTGTCCTACAAAAGATGTTCTATACTAAAACTTCAAGTTAACAAACCGATTATAATAATAATAAATTTATTGAATAGCGAAACTACAAGTAACAAATAGACACTTTGATTTATTTGGAAACTCTACCATTCAAAGTTTGGACATAATGTTACGGTGAAGACCTTCTGTCAAATACGCCTAAAAGTTTTTAATATCTTTCAATCAATATTGCTGGGAATCTTGTTAGCTAGAAAATAAAATCAAGTCAGTTTTCTTCAACCATTATGTAACATGTGTTTTAGTTTTTCTTTAGTTATTAAACGACATTTAATCAAAATGAGGTTGACAAGGTTTATAATGGATATCACTAGGGGCCTGAGAGATCCGGGGTTCAAGCCTCGTCTGAGATAACTTATTTAACAAATAAAATATTTAATAAATATTATTTAATGTGTATTTAACGCAACTTAAGTAATTATTTCCTTTCAATTAGGTCCTCAGCAGGTCAATAAAAATGAAATGTAATGTTTTTATAACATAATCATATTTATTTTATTTCCTATTTGCCTGATGATGAATTGTGTGTTTTTTCATGTTTGTGTGCATCAAATCAACTTAAAATAAAGGAAATAGGATTTATAGAAGTATTTGATCATCAACAAACCTGCATCAAATGAAATTATATGATATGAATTGAATGAAATGAAAATGTCGTCACATTATTTAATGGTCAAATTTAGAAAACTTTATTGCTAATATAACCGTAAAAAATAACGTAATTTTCGCTTGGTGTGCCATAGTTCCATAATTATACAAAATAAATGTAAATTTTAGTACAACAATTCAAAAAAATAATTATAACGAGCAATGCCAGGTGACGCCAAACCAGCTAAGCCAGCAAATTCACGTTCAGCTACGCCAAGTCATAGCGAAGCAAATCAAATCATCAAATCAAAATATTTATTTTGTAAAATAGATACATAAAGAATACTTTCTACAAGTCAAACTTAATCTTTACAATAAATATCTTAATAATAAAAAAATAATATGTATATACTAATAAGGGAAATACATACAAAAAATATTTAGGTTGGGCTACAAAAATTAATTTATACACATACATAAAATAGAGAAATCTAGGAATAAAAATAATATATATAAATGATGCAACGAACAAAGAAGTTGGTAAATAAATACGGGAAATACGTACAAAAATATTAAGGTTGGGCTACTAAAATGTAATAAAGTTATACACCTGCATAAAATAAAGAAATATAGGAATAAAAATATTTTATGTACATAATGCCTAACCATCCGCACCATTCGATTAGTATTGCTAAGAAGAAGGGCAAGAAACTTAGCAAACATGAATTTTTTCATTTGTAACATAAACTTAATCTATACGATTTTCTTATACCTACTTAAGGAAAGGCAAATATAAAACCATAAGAATTATGTCCAAGAGAAAAATAAAATGATCTTAGCCATGCCTTATGCTGATGTGACTGCCCGCGCAAGCCTACGCGCGCCTAGCCACGCCCATTGAGCATATTAAAAAACTCTCTCAAATAAATATATCTTCAAGATGAAACATAAATTGGACCTTCTTATAAAAAAGTAGGTTTGCAAATTAAGAAAGAAAATGTAAAAATATTGTTCACTTTCGCAGGTATGTTTCTTTGGGAAAGTTGTTCATAATGACCAGTAGAAAGGCCAGTCTTTTTACAACCTGTGTACTATATACAGGTGATAATTATCTTTGAATATACTATAAACAAATACGTTGTTTTATCACATGCCTTACTCTTTCACTCCAATTAGCCTAAAAAGCAGGTCGGCGCTCCTTGTAAAAAGTCCTGCTATAATGCTTTTAATTTTTAACTGTCTATCAACTGCCATGGACGCAAAACCTCTGTTATTTTACCTTTTTTACAACATTTTCGCGTAGTTCAGAAAATGTATAAAGCGTACTGGAAAACTGTTTTCTTTATCATATTTTTAGGGTTCCATACTCCGACAAGGAACCTTTATAATTTCGCCATGTCTGTCTGTCCGTCCGTGTGGCTGTTCGCGGCTTAGCTCAGAGACTATTTAGTACTACAAAGCTGTAATTTGGTATGGGTATAGATATTAATGAAAAAATTAAAATATTTGGGAATGGCCTATGTCCAGCAGTGGAGGAACACGGACTGATGGATGAATGGATGATACATATTAATCACGCTAACAAAACAGTAAAAAAATCTCTTTTTTATAAGGGAACATTTACGTAAACTGGGATTGTTTTTTTTTTCTCGTGTATCCCATAGTGTGGGGTATCGCTGGATAGGTCGTTCAAAATATTATGGGTGTGTGGAAACCATTTTTAGATTTAGGGATTCGTTGGCGAAATATTAAGCTTTAAATTTCTAATTTTTGTTAGAGTCAAGTGTCCCCCCTGCCGGCTAAATCGTTGTTTATGGATATGTGAAAAAATCACAGAAGCATTTTATTTATTTATTACACCTAATGTACATATACACAAAAACATAAAACAGGATATTAAGAAACAATTTTATATTGTACAAAGGCGGCACTTATTTCTAAGAGCAATATCTTCCAGGCAACCTTTGGGTGGAAGAGATGTGAAAGAAAAATATAGAGGGGAACATGTAAATGTAAAATAAACTAGGGGAAACTACATAGAGTTAATATTAAGTAACGCCTAATCCTATAATAAACGAGTACATAAACTTACACAAGAAATATATTAAGAAGTAGTATTATATACTACTCAAAACAAAATAAGGGCCACTTGTTATTTTTACATTTCAGTATAATTTAATGAATATAACTAATTGATAAGTAGCAAAATGTTGACGTTTTACTGTTGCGCCTCAGACCAAATGCTGGCCATTAGCAAAAAAAAACTTGAATTTGAAATTTTCTTCTAATTTTGTTTCGATTTTCCTTTGAGATTTGTTTCAACTAGCGTCTTGATATTCTGAAAATTATCGTGATTTTGTTTAGTTATCTTATCTAAACAACAATAAACGATAAAATGCCACAAGTACGAAGACATATGGACACAATTACTGCAACCAGAGCCGTTTCAATGATCCGAGAAGGAAATTCTCAGCGGTGGGTGGGTTTGCACCTGGATTTTCTCGAAGAGCTATCCAAAATGCTTAGAATCGCTTCCAAGAGACCGGCAGTGTTGCAAGAAGACCTGGCTCGGGTAGAGTAGAGTAGATTTCGCATTATAACTGCTCAGGAGGATCGGTACATCTGATTAACTGCTCGTAAGTTACAAAATCGCCTACAATTGACAAAGAGTATTCGTGTCAGTGATCAAACGATCCGTAATCGATTGCACGAAGACCAGCAAACTTCAAAACGAGGAGTTGTTTGAATTCCCTTGTCCAGGGCTCAACGTGAAAATCGTTTCAGGTTCTCCCGTCAATGCTTGGACTGAGGCATAAATCAGTGGGGCATGGTGCAAATTTTCACTGACGGGTGCAAAGTAAAAAATTTCAATGACGATCGGCGCATTAGGGTGTGGAGACGACGCGGCGAGCGATTTTCGGAAGCCTGCATACACGAAGTTGACCGTTTCGGTGTTCCTAACGTAATGATTTGGGGTGGGATTAGCTCACATGGCAAAACTGAGCTCGCTATTTTAAATGAGGGTTCTGTAACTGCTCAGCGTTACATTGAGGAAGTCATCAGGCCTCATGTGGTTCCATTTGCCCAGCGAATGGGTCCTGGATTCATCCTGATGCAAGACAATGCCCGTGCATACACAGCTCAAGCAACCCAGTCTGTGCTAGAAGACTCTCACATTCAAGTGTTACCGTGGCCAGCAAGCAGTCCAGACTTAAGTCCGATCGAGTACATGTGGGACCAATTGAAACGAAGAGTTAAAGAGAGTGAGCAAGAGGTCTACAACCAGCAGCAACTGATTGACGCTTTGAAACGTGCCTGGGAAGAGATTCCAGCTGAAAACGTCAGGCATTTGATCGAAAGCATGCATTCCAGGCTACAGGACTGCATAGCTAGAAGAGGAGGGCATACCCGTTATTAACAAACAGAAAAAGAAATTAAAAGTAAAGAATTTTCAAATTTTAAATGACCTTTCGTTGTTTGTGTTTTTTATTCTAAATTGTATTTTTTTATGAAAAGTTAAATAACCATATTTAATGATAATTAATTTAAACAGTTGCTAGCCTAAACGGTAGAAAATAAAATTGTTTTATGTTTACGGTAATTAAACAAAGTTTTATAATTTTCTTGGTACACCCTAAAAACCTAGTGGCCCTTATTTTGTTTTGACTAGTATATAATGAATTTAAAAGGAAAGCTATCACAGTTAAGAAGGCTTTACAGGTTTACGAGTACAGGTTGCGCCAAACTTTTAGTCTCGTCTAAACACGAAAATGTATGGGCCGTTCTTCTAAATGTATGGGACTAGAAGTTTGGCGCGATTTGTATTAGTAGACCAATTTATAAAATGTACTGGGCAACTACGGAACCCTACACCGCGCGTGGCCCGACACGCACTTGTCCGGTTTTTTTATGTGTTACTACGGTTCTGAAATATGTTTTGTCTTTGTTATGACTTTAATTAAATCATAATACTGAGAATGTGATAATGCAATTCGGGAGTTTTTCTTGAAGTTCCCATTTTTTTTTCTGAAGTCACAATAAAATTTTGCAGCATAGTTTTTTATATGGTCACGTTTTTTATA